>BEXV01000313.1:256294-273021 GCA_003118195.1 Hemicentrotus pulcherrimus | reverse complement strand
TGAGGACTCAAAATATTCTGTACCTGTGTATACGACGCACCCCGACTTTTGAATTTTCCCGACGGTAAAAAAAGTGCGTCTTATACACGGAGATTTACGGTAGTTTGACTTCTGTAAGCAGATTGAGATGCCTCTAGAGTCTAGAGTAGACCCTATCCAGATCCTAGTTTATCAATATGCAGTCTGGGGGAGCTGCTCTGTAATGTAACTGAAATTCAGCATTATGCAGAATTTTCAAATTTAATCTTTCACAACTTGGTTTGGAAGGCTGTTCCACAAAAAAGGGGGAAAATCCATAAATTGGCAAAATGTTGAGAGGTTCAAAATCTTTGTATTTTGAAAAAGAAAAAGGAAAGTTTTAATTTTTTTCCAACTAAGTTCCTGCCCATGTTTTTCTGTATTGATAAGGGGCCACCAGTATCGACTTTTTAATTTGTCCTGCCCATTGTAATTTCCTCAACAAGTAAACTTACATGTATGTATTTATATAACAAGGTAAATAACAGGAATTGTCCTTAAAACATTGAATTAGATGACTTCCTAGACTTTGAAAACTTAATTTGAAGTTTATTGTCTTATCGTTTTACAAGGTGTGTATTTTCTACTTTCTCGTCAAGCTATTTCCCTCTACAAATTTACATTGAACCATGTGAATGGTCAGAAAAAGGATAACATTTGTGATGCACACTGGATAATTATAAGACAGCAGTGAAGCACATCATCGATTCCAAGACCACTTGTTTCACAAACCCCATGACGTCATTGATTTTGGAGTGCACTTCTGCCTCCTCAGTGGCAATCTAGATCAGCCTACACATACATGTACATGTACATATCAAAACTCCTTGTGATATATATATAAGATATAGTATGTCTGAAGTAAGTGTAGGTCATACATGTACATGATCATGATCAAATGATAATAGTCAGAGATCAGCTTAGAATAAAAATGCTTCAACCAATAATTGATAATGCTCTAAATTGTGGAAGCTGTCTAATAACTATAATAAAGCAACTGTACCAAAACTCTCTTCAATGAGTGATATAAAGGAAAAGAACAGGCACCAGTATGTTGTCCTGTGGTATTACATTTTCATTCATGCTACAGGTATATACCCTCTGATAGTTTTATTGCCAATCTATTGCAATCTACCCTGATGATTCTGCCTAATACCATGGCCTTAATCTTAGTTGTGTTGAACCTTGGAACCGGGTTAGCACGTTGCACCATGTTTGCTGAAGATATGGCCCTCAAAGGCTGTAACTGAACAAGTCTACTTGTAGACGGTACATGAATTTGTCGTCATGCTTTGATCATAGGAAATCAATGTTGTGTTACTTTATTGCCTTCTTTTGGATATGAATTACGAGTACCGGTACCAGCAAAGTAGTACTAACTAAGTACACTAATCCTTCTCATCGCTCATATCCAATTTCCCCATATTAAATATGCACAAATGTTGCAGTGTATTTCTCACTTATCAAACTTCACCTGTAGTACCTTGCACTAATGATATCTGAATTTTGAAGGACAATTAATGATATACAGTCACAGTGTACATATATACATGCACATGATAAACTTAATAAATGCATGTTGTTTGGTTATGTAATACACCTGTATCCCAGTTTATTCCAGAATTGGTGGTTTACTAAAGAATTATTATTGAAAACTTAATGGAAAGCCTGGTCGATTTTCAAAGTCAGAATCAAAGTACAGTTAACCATTTGTAACTTGAATTCGCACAAGTTAAAGGTAAAGACTAGTATTGGAAACGCCCCAATTTCAAAAAATGAAATGGAAGCTCTCATTACCAATCATGTGAAAGAATATGTTTTGACCAATACATGATGATAAAAAAAATTGCCGGGAAACCGCCTACTAATTCATATATTTGGTAAATTTGTTTCTCTCATGGTCTGTGAGAGATATAGGGTAGTCCCACATACATCTTTCTGTGTACAGTTCTTGTAACTTTACGAAGAATGGGCCAAATTTCGTATCATTTTGATGATTCCAGAACCTCGCGGATGCTTGATGAAGATGATCAACCTTTTCTGATCGATTCCACAACGTTTCTTTCACAATGCAATCGCATGACCATAACTGGTCTTTACCTTTAAGTTAATTTACCAAATTAATTTGCTTATTTGAAATATTACTTGACCAAAAACTAACTTGATTACGATTCATTACAGACATGTTTTAAACCATTGTCTATGAAAGATGGTTTTATAGCTGCTATAGTTTTGAGTTATGATTGTTTTATGAGCTAATTCATTTCATATTTTGAATTTCAATGTGCTTTTAGAAGCACCCTTACCAAGTTTTGTTGTTTTTTAAGTATTATGAAAAAAAAGATTTATCCTGATTTATTTTTGTTGAGAATGTAAAGCTTACAGTACATCTAAAAGTATTCAACAAAGGCCCTAATTCAGCCAGTCCACTTTATATTCTTTAGTTAAATTGTTTTTTAAAGCATCAAATTTGCAAGGGGTACATGTATGAATAATTCAGTTGTCAACTGTAATTTGGCATTATTGCAGCAAATCTTGATTCTTTTAATAAACCATGAAATTAAATTAAATGTCATTGTCGCAAGTGCAGCTTTCAGTATGAAATATCAGAAAAAAGACAACTTTCTTTAGTCAATGGCCAATTGGCTATTTCATCTCAACATGCTTTTTGGTTTTTGCGATGTTATATTTTCTGTTTGGCAAATACAAATGTTGATAACACTATTTTTGTATGTCATCCAGCTACCACAGTACCAGTGATTTACATTGTACATGTAGCTGTAATTAGAGCAGATTCGTCGCAATCCCAGGCTGACCTTGGTCTCTAGGTGATCGATGTTTAGTCATGCCCACCCCTCACCCACTGGTCATCCTGTGGGAAGTGCATTTAATTAAAGATGAGGTTTTAATGGTTGTGAACTTGTGAGTAGGATTCCAGGACTAAAATGTGAGTTGCAAGGGTCAATGGGGAATGGCTAGTTATAAATAATGTAATTTCTTCATGTTGGAACTTTGCAAGATGTGGAAATAAAATAAACATACCAATACTTTGAAAGGGAGTCTGACTCACCACACATGGAAACTAATCTTAAGTATAGACTTGCATTTATGCATATGATTGACATGGGGTTGTCAGTTAAATTGTCAGGCATGCACAACGTTGTATACATTATGTGAAACTCTTGATATAATAGATTTCTCCTTGGTTGAAACAAAACAAGTTTCAATAATGGTTTCTGTATACATACATTTGTATATAGTACACATGACAGATAAGAGTGCTGAATTCATTGCATATAATGACAAGCCCTAAACCGCAAGTGAGGTTTATCATAGATCTGTATTTGAAAGGATTTTCTATTTAAAGCTCCTTTTAAGTTGTTTACCTTACTTTTGATGCACTGTTTGTTTATGTTGGTATTTATTCAAGTTGTTTCATTTTCTGACACTTTCACTACAATTTTAGGCATAGCTTATGATTCATTCATTTAAAGTGGACGATAGTGAGCTTGTGCTACTTTTATATTTACTGGCATACATCTTTAACCTTCCAGCTTTTCCCAGTTTGAGTGCAATAAACTTTTATGTAAAAAATTATGGGAGTGATATTTTAGGGGTGTTTATCCAACATTAACTAATTTTGTCAAATGGTAGAAGTAAGACTTGACAAAACTTGCCCTTTTTCAACATGCAAGATTTGGACTTCAAATGAATGTTGCAAACTTGATTGCTGAGAGAGTTTAACATGCTAAATATTTTCACTTGCAGAAAATGTTTTGACTAATGAAAGAAATAAGAATTGTAATAGTTGTGTTCTACTCTTTGTGATGAAATCTTTAAAAAAAAAATGAAGAAAAAAAGAAGAGATTTGTTTAGAATTTAGATTCAAATCAACTAAGAACCAAAAATGTTTGGATTTTTGTAATTCATTGTTTTAAAATTGTGACTGCATTGAATCGAGAGTGTGAACTGAAAGTTCAGAGTGAAGAGTTTAGAGGGGTTATGTAAACATGTGCACCCCTAGATGCAATCACAATAGAACTGGAACCATTTCCTTTGGATAAGGTGTGCACCCTCAAACGAAAACAAAACAAACGTTGCTTACAATTGAACTTAAATGTATGTAATGTAACAATCATTCAACGTATTCAAATCCATAAAGATCAAATGTGATAAAAGAAAAGCAATGGGTATCTTTTGGACACACAGACACTGTTCTGGGTTAAAAGGTTAAAAGCCTATTTACTGTGTAAAAGACTATAATGATTGAGCTACATGTACATGTACATGTACTGTAGGTACATGTATAATCACAATTCAGCTAATATCAAAATGGAAGCAAAACAAGCGCTGCATTAGTTTTATACATGTAAGAGATTACAATTGAACTTCAATAATCTAACAAAAGTGTACCGGTAATACATTAATACGTTAAGACTAAATTCTGATAAATGGACAGAAATGGGGTTGTATTTTGGACTCTCGGATGTCCTCCTGGCTCAAAACTGGTGTACAAGCTTGTGCCATCTAGATTAATTACCGATTTACACATGATACTGATCACATTTCAGCCAATACTAAAATGAAAGTAAAACAAAAGCTGCATTAGTTTAATAGGTGAATAGAACTGAGTTTAAATGATCTAACTTACATTTATGTCAAATTGTCAATACATTACTTTTTAAAAAATGGATCACGTTTCGATACATATAAAGAAAAGAGCATATTATGCTCAGATGATCTTCTGTTTAATGTGCAGTATACAATGTACATGTAACTTGATAATTGAGTTGCCTGATCACAATTCAGCCAATATGAAAATGAAAGCAAAACAGAAACTGCAAAAGTTATGTGAATTCCATTGAGCTTAGATTATCTAACACACAAACGATTTACATTACATTTTATTATTCAATAAAGATCATTTTCTGTTTAAAGTAAGCATATAGTGTTTTTTGGATGCCCAGACGCCTTCCTGAATAAAAGTTGAGTTTATACTGGTCTATAGGACATATTCAATGAATGACGCATGATCACATTTCAGCCAAAATGATACACGCTTCATTACCCATACATTTGTATAATCCTTGTCATGTTTTTACATTGTAAATTCCAAATATATTTTTATGCAGAAATTGTCTACCATAATCAATAATTCATAAGATAGCATTGTGATACTGCCCCCTGAATACTTTTTCAAAAGTTCCAGTGCTGAACTTGGCCTTTAACTTGGACATTGCATGCTGTTCTGTTCTTTATTCCTTCCATATTCATACCCATGTATTCAACCATTCATACTTTATTTCCTAATAAATGTGACTATTATGCTAGCACAAATATTTGCAGTAAAAAGGACGTGTGTTCTTCAATCAGAAGTTATGTTATTTAATATTTTTCTTTGAGCTATTATAAATACATTCTTTATCTGGAGTAGGTGGATTTTTTTGTTGATATTGTATTCATCATACAATTATGAAATGGTATTTCTCTCTGTCTCTCTCTCTTCCTCTCTCTTTCTCTTCCCCTCTTTCTTGCTCTTCCTCTCTTCCCCTCTTCCTCTCTTCCCCCTCTCCCTCTCTTCCCCTCTCCCTCTCTTCCCCTCTCCCCCTCTCTCTCTACCTCCCTCTCCCCTTCTACCCTCTCCTCTTTCTTCCTCTCCTCTCTCTTCCTCTCTCTCTCTATCTCTTCCTCTCCCCCTCCCCCTCTCTCTCTCTCTCTTACCTTCTACCCTCTCTTTCTCTCTCTACGCCTGCATGTCCCTCCCTCATTTAATTTGGACAAAACATTTGCGTTTGAATAAGTATATATGTACTGATGGTCAAAGTACAGGATTGGTTGTTTAAAACATTCTGAAAGTTGGAATGGATGGGAAAATATGAAAAGCAGTTCCATATTTGTTTTTCCATCTCAAGAGCAAATCTAACAGTAGCATTAGATAATATAGTGGAGAGAAAAATTTGCAAACAGTTTCTGATTTGAGCTGAATCCCATTTTTGATATCCATTTGTTGAGATATTAGGCCTTTCCACATGACAGAAATAGCTATTACATTTCAGCAACTCTCAGGTTAAAGACCTACAAAACAAGAAAAGTTTGCAAACAGTTTCTCCTTAAAACTGAATCCCTTTTTTACAATCCATTTTGTTGAGTGTTATAAAGACATTTCACAAGAAAGAAATAGAGCCTGTATTTCAGCAAATGTAAGATTATACAGTTAATGCAAGCAGACTGTCAGCCCTTGAGACGAACAACTATGAGACCAACAAAACAAGAAACGCATAAGAAAATATAGAAAACAAGACAGTTGCAAAAGGTGGACAAGACTGAAAAAAACAAAGAAATACATCAGGGAAAATAATGTCAGCCTTGTAGGCCATTGGCAAGTTAAAACCCTCTTAAAAGTGGTTAGAAGGCCCATTAGACCGTTAACATAGGATGTCAGTCTATTGGGCTGTCAGTCGCAATATCTTATCATTCATATGCTGATCGCGTAAGTTCTTGAAGAAAATCTTTTCCCTCAAGTTTATTTATTATTGTAATATATTTTTCATTTTTACACTTATACATGTAGTTAATATTCAGATCTCAAAGTGTTGAAAGTATTGACCTTCATTGCACTTGTTCATGTGACCTATTTCAATTCTAATTCTGAGTAAATGTCAACATTGACTTTTTTTTGGCAAATCTCCAGGACCATCAAAAAATAGGCAATGTAGATATGGGTTCCAAAAGGCATTATACATTGTATGATTAGGATTCATGTGTACATGTACATTATATAGTGAACACAGTGAAAAGGAGAGAGAGAGAGAGAAACAACAGAACTGTTTGGTCTACTGATATAGTCTCCCTTATTGCTATTTGGATAGCTCCAGCTTCCGACATTTATTTGCACCTCACATGTTTTACACCATCAGGAATGTAAAAGCTGTTTCCATTTAGATCCAGATGTTCATTTTCAGGGTATGTAAAGTGAGGCTATTGATTTATTTGGTTCATTTGCAGTCAAGCAGATTGCCTTTTACAAATCACTGAAAAAAGGTACCCAGCTTTATTTAATGATGTCATGTGTGTAGTGTGCTGTACACTGTAGGTGGTACTACTTTTGACAGTAAAATTTATGCATACGATATATAATCATGTTTTTTTTTTTTTTTTTTTTTGTTTTTGTTTTTATGCCTCCACCCCTGAATGTTGTGCTGGAGGCATTATGTTTTTCGGTTTATTCGTCTATACATCCATCTGTCCGCGATAACTCCATAGAACTAATTTTAACCAAACTTGGATCAAGTACCTGTATGTCTTAGGGTACGTACAGCATGGGGCTCTTGTTTCAGGTTAAAAAATGGGGGATCTAGACTCCAGAGTTACAATTTTAGGGCACATATGCATAGGATTCTTTTGTAGTGTTGACTGTTGAGTGACTCAAGTCCTGCTAATATATTGTATGGTTTTATGGTAAACTATTAAAAAGGAGGTAGGATTTTGCAGAAGTTACATGTAGTAGTCGCTACAGGGGAAACGTCCCAAAGTCAGGTTGGATGGTATTTGTGAACAGAATCATATTGTTCATTCTTCACGCAAGAGCCTGGATGTCGAGAAAGATTTTGCTACTTGATGAAAGAGGAGGAGACGGTCACATGCATCTTGCTGCACTCATGTTTGTATTTACATTGGCGTGGGTTTGTGTGTTTACCTTTTTTTTGAGAGAGTGCCTGGAGCTTTGTGTGTTTTGAAAGGAGACTCTTCTGATGACATTTTGCACTATTTGCTATTTTCTTGCGAGATATGAAAGAGAGAAGGAAAGAGAGAGGAAGAGACAGAGGGGTGAGAGAATGAGAAAGAAAGAAAGAGAGAGAGAGAGAGAGAGATGGGGGGTGGGGGTGGGAGAGAATGTAGAGACTTGAGACGCACATTAAGGTATAATGTTGAGAGTGGGAGAGAGAGAGAGGAAGAGACAAATGGAGAGAGAGAGACAGAGGGAGAGAGAGGATATAGTGTAGAGGTAGAGAAAGAGAGCATGTGGGTGGGGGATGGAGAAACATACAGAAAGGTCTATAAGTGAATGGTATGCCTTAAACAACTTTGCAAATCTAAAACTGATTTTATGTACCAGTAGATGTAGGTCTATAAGTGATTTCTATCTCTTTCACCTATATTATTGTTTGACTGTTTTCGTTGTAATCTAACTTTATAACCTCTGTGTTATTTAGATGTGAAGCAATGATTATTTAGGAGATTCCTAATGATATGTACAGTGTAATTGTGTGTTGCCCCTCTCTTGCCTTCTCTCTCTTTATCTGTCTGTCTCTCTCCCTCTATCCCCTCTCATTCTTTTTTTTTTCTCTCCCCTTCTTTCTTCTCTCCCCTTCTTTCTTCTCTCCCCTTCTTTCTTCTCTCCCCTTCTTTCTTCTCTCCCCTTCTTTCTCTCCCTCTTTCTCTCTTTCTCTCTTTATCAGTCAATGGTGACACTGATTGGAATTATCAACGCATGTAATCTCTGTGTAATTACTCCCAGGATCTGGCCTTGGTTGCTCTATATCTATTCAATCCAATCTTTTTTTGATATGCCCTTTGGTCAACGCAACAAGAAATCAATGTATGTATAAGGACAACTGAATCTATGCTAGTATCAATCAATTCTGCATTTACCGGTACTGTACCTTGCAGATAAGTGGATTAATCTTTCTCACTTTATGCCAATTTTCTTGACGGTAATTTTGCAAATGGGTATTAAATGTGAACAGTGCAGGTATGTACAGGGATAACTGCAACAACGCTTGGGTCATTTAATTCACTATGAAAGTATGAATGTTACTGTATATAAGATCAGTGGATTTCTGCTGCCTTTCTTAGTTTTGATGTTACTTCGAATGTGACTGAAATACATGTATACGTTTGTACAGGAACTATTGTTTTGATGCTTGTTTCATTGAATTTACCATGTAATTAAATGTGAGTATCCAACTATATCTTCATCTTGCAGATTAGTGAAATGATCCTTCTCACTATCTATTGCATTTCTTGACTTTCATGTCTCTATGGTAATATTTGTGACAGTATTTATTTTTTTGTATGTTTATTTCATCTTCATTTACATGTACGTTGAATCACTTGATTGACCATGTTTTTAATGTTACTGTATCTGTAGATTAATGAAGTGATCATTCTTCTCACTTTTGTTTCTTGACTATGATGTGACGAATGGGACAATATACATGTATGC
This sequence comes from Hemicentrotus pulcherrimus, assembly GCA_003118195.1. Lineage (NCBI taxonomy): Eukaryota > Metazoa > Echinodermata > Echinoidea > Camarodonta > Strongylocentrotidae > Hemicentrotus > Hemicentrotus pulcherrimus. The sequence continues at coordinate 263,777 of BEXV01000313.1, read as the reverse complement.
TCATATATAAAAAACTTTATCAATATTTGGATCATTTAGTTCACCATGTATTTGAATGTTACTGTATCTTGCAGATAAATGAAGCAATCATTCTCACTTTGTGCGACCTTTCTTGACTGTAATGGAACGATGTAGCCATGGCTTCTTCAGACGAAGGTGACTCATCCGCACCGCCAACACCCAACTATGCCCAGCTATCGGGCTATTCGGTAAGTGTGCTTCAGGTGGCTGTTAAAGCACAGTATCAAAGAGGACCATGAGACCTAGAATAGAACTTAAGCAGAGCAAGAAAATTCTGAAAAAGTGAAAAATATTAAACATCTCATATCTTGACTAGTGAATGTATCAGTAAAAAATACACAGGTGTGAAGAATTATTTATCCCTGAAAAGATTCAAAGCTGGTGTAGAAGACTTTAAAGATTTCTGGTAGCAAAAGATAATAGTAACAAGAACAACAGCGAAAGCAACAGCAAATGCTTGGAATCTCTTTTTTTTTCCAGCAAACCTTGAAGAATGTTTGTTGTGTTTAGTTTGTTTAGTTTCCCTGCCACTGTACATGGAGTACTGTCCAAATTTCAATACTCACCCTCAGAAAACTGATATACCCGGTAATCAAATCATTTGGCTTTGATACATTCACAGTCTCCCGTCCATACCGCTGTAAAGGCCGAGTACGATGGTAGCCCTGGTTGCAGCAGCGACAGCGTCTGCTCTCCCGAACCCAACGGCTCCCTCTTAAACGGCATCCAGAACGCTCTCCTTGACGAGGCAGCCAAGGCCGATGGGGACCAAGGCGCTAACCCGAGGCTGTGTGCCGTATGCTCGGACCTGGCGTCTGGGTACCACTACGGCATCGCATCCTGCGAGGCTTGTAAAGCTTTCTTTAAGAGAACAATTCAAGGTGTGTACCTCTGGAAGATTCCAGGGTTGGAGGGGTAGGATATTGTGGTACATTAGGGAAAACCTATGATCTGTCAGTAAACAGTATTTGTATCTACATGTTCTGTAAAACCATGATATTTTGGGACTTGAAACTCTTTTAAATTGAAGGTCTTTAATAATGATGACCTTTTTTGTATCAGTTGTGATACAATTGTTTCGATATCATTGTTTCGTTGCACAAAAATATCGCTTCTCTGAACCACTAGCAAAAGTTTCAAGCAATCAGAAGTTCTGGTTTTAGAGCAATTGTAAATCTAATTGATTTATTGAACAATTTTGCAAAGTACGTCTGTCATATAAATTAAAGGGCTGGTTCACATATGACGAGGTAAACCGCTACAATTTTTAGCTTTTGTTGTTGTAAACCTGTAAATTGATGGCAAAAACGCACAGCAGCGGTCCTACATATATTTCCTTAAGTCTTGGTCACATATGCCATTATGAACTGCTACGAACACCGTACGAACGATTTTCAGACAATGGAAATTCGGGAAGACAATGGAAAAACGGAGATTCGTACGAAATTATGGTTCGTACGAACCTCTGTGACCATACCATTAGCTCTCTGGTATAAGGAACAGAAATGTGAAGCATGTTACGCTTGGATATAATAAATCTTTTAAAGAAATGCAGCGGTTAACCGCCTTATATCTGAACAGGGCTTAGAGTAGATCTATTGCTAGGTTTATCTTAAGGATAAGGATGCCTATTTAGTTTGAACATGTACTTCACCTGTTACTAAGTTCTGGAATCATTCAATTAATCAAAATGTGAGAACTCCTAATGTACAGGTAGGTCCATTAGAATATTTACTCTGTATGGTTGATAATGATTGATTGTGGAGAAGAACAGATTCGGTTGGTACTTTGATCTGCCCTCTGTCAATTCAGTGAGTTCTCCATGGAGATGTGGAGTGGTTAACCCCATCGATTAGCGATTTCCTAGGCGAGCTCATCAGATCTGCCCGGGCAAGGTCCTGAGTAATGAGAGCCATACCAAGGGAGCAGTCACCAGAATTCAAGCCCTTTTTCATTCTTTTTCAGGGCAATGCTTTATGAACAATATCCTGTGACCGTGAATGAGGTCAATGTTGAATAATCATCCATAATGCAAGAATTCATACTTTTTTTTAAAAGCTTGTTTCATCAGACCTGAAGGGAGTTCAGTTGTGGATGTTTTACTGGATCACACTTTCCTTTATAGGCAGGACCAAGCTACAATATAATCTGTTTGTAAAGACCACTTAAGGGAGAATAGAACAGTGGTCTTTATAGGCAGGTGGTCTTTATCTAAAGATTTTTAGTGCACATTTCAATGAGAAACACTATTTTAGGGAAACTTAAAATGTGGTCTTTATAGACAGATGGTCTTTCTTTGCAGGTTGTTACTATTAAAAGCAGGTATCACTGTATTTGTCCCATGCATTACCAAACAACATCTAGAAATGTAATAAATCTAGTTATTGTAATGAGTTGACAGCCCTACTCTAGCTTGGATCGTATCCAATAATGTGGTTTTGATTTCAAATGAAGTAAACCATTTAAATGACGTTCATAATTCCTTAATGCTTGATAATGTAAGGGGTGCCAAATGACCAATTAGCTTGACTTGCCCTCATATGCTTGTAAACATGTACCTTTATAGTGGGCCTCTCCTTGCCAAGAGTGTACCCAAGTGCTTTTAATCTAATGGGGTTTAGTGGTTCATAATGATTATGCTTTCCCATTTTCAGTTCAAAATTAAATTACCAAGTTTTGTAATTTTTAAAGTGTGTGAAAAACCGATTCATCACGATTTACATTTAAAAGCTTTTATCTAAAAGAAGTCAACAAAGGCCCTTATTTAACTACATGTAGTTCACCTTTCATTCTTGAATTCTGAAAAACACAAAAAATATCAAATTTACAAGGGGTATAAATAATTTATGTGTTGCCTGTTGCCTTGTCTGAATTATGAAAAAATCTTGGAGTGCAAAGAAAATGGAACGCTAGATCTCACAACATATGTTCAGTGACATGTGATTCAAATGAATCCTACATGAGTTCTAAGGGGTCTATAACCTCATCAAATCTGAATACAAAAGATGGTAGTTTGTGGTTTAGAAATATTAACTATACCGCCTGTGATTTAACCCTTGCTTGTAACATAAACCTTTTTTTCTCTCCAAAAATATAATAACACAAGCGTATCATACCTTGGATATCATACCTTGGAAGCAGGCATAAAGTTGTCCCATAATAGGCTTCACATTTTGCATCTTGTAACACACAGATAGAGAGATAGTGAGTATGGGATGCAGTATCTGTGTATCCTGCTCATACCTTTTTTTCATAATCCCCACTTGCCATTATTTGTGAGCAACAAAAAAATGCAATGATGAACTGCCGGTGTGAGCGAGCCTTCAGTTGTTGAATAGAACACATGATATTGTAGCGCTGAATGCTTATTTGTCAGGCCATTTAATTCTTGTCCCCTTTTCTATTCAATAAGCTTCTATGTTCAAACAGGGAAAGCAGTGATGGTGTATACATGTACTATATTCAGCACCAATCGTTAACTTGTCTTTGAATGTTCTTTCTTGTAAATTAGATTTGCTTTTTCAAGAATAATGAAGAGTTTGTACACTTTACTCTATTCATGATCAGAACATCGTCAGGGATTAGAACTTCATGTACATGGAGGTTGTTATCGAAAGAGGACACCTGTAGTTGATCATATCCCTTTATGATGATTTAAGCTAATCTAATCTCCTCTGAGTCCCTTGATCTGTCTCCTCCTCCTACCTTTGTGTGTCTTAATCTCTCATGTGAGTTGCAGTGCAAGCAATGTCACCCTTGATCCCACAAACACGTTGTTATCTTCAAGAGAATGTAAATTATCGCTTTGCTCCCTTCAGTTTATCAGTGCGGGTTAGCAAGGAGGTCGTTCCCAATCGGCTTAGAGCATTTATCAAACATTGTTTGCGCTGGCGGATCAAAAGTTTATCGTTATGAAAAGAATTAGTATGTTGAAATGTAAACAACAAACTTGAGACATCTATGTGTGCCTGCACGTACCCTGCTGTACCACATAGAACCATTAAGCCTATAATATGTCAAGTTTTTGTTTGTACAGTCAAAACTATCTATAGCGACCACCCAAGGAAACCACAAAAAGAGACCTTTGTAGACAAGTACCTCAAAGATACTATGTCCCTTTTGCAGACAACATCAAATTTTGTAGAACTTTGCAGGAATTATGAATATGTCATGTTTGTCCTATCTGTGAAATTTAAACGTTATCAGTGTCCTAATATTCAAATTATGTAAGGAAACCCGTTTACTTGCTAGACTTCACTGACAGACACTTTTGAATGACTGACTGACTTTTTTCTTCTTTGGTGATAAAATACATAAAATGAGCTGTAAAGGGTACATGAGCATTTGTCTACATCAGTAACCCACTTCTTGTAACCAAAATTAAACTGATTGAATATTTGCGCAACATAAAACGTACGACCATTCAGTACAATGGTCTGAAAATCAGACTATTACTTACTGGCTCTATACCTCTTAAGTCCATTTGACAACTAATAGTCATTATTTTCCCACTTAAAGACATTTTCAAGTCCCCCTTTTTTTAGGGAAGCTCTAAATTAGTATTATCTTTCAAATGCCGTTGGAATTTAACCTTTTCATTTTTTTGGCCTGCAAATTGGGACATAGTACCTTTAAGTACATGTTTCAATGAGAAACCATTTTAAGGGAAACAAAAAAATGTGGTCCTTGTAGACAGATGGTCTTAGTAGACAGGTGGTCACTAAAGCAGGTTTGACTGACACAATTATGTTTAAAACCTGGAACAGTCTTATAAAGAGTTCTCCATCCCAACTATGTACATACGAGATAGGAGACGGCAAACTTGTTATTGATTGGAGAACTTACGATTGATTTGGATCAATCGTAACTCTTTAAAAGACAGGCCCCTGGAGTGACTTATTGTTTCAGAAAATGCTCTATAAAAATCTTTATACAACACCTACGTGGATCCTTGTCATTTAATTGGAGAATTGTTGGTCACATGATATTCAATAGATGTTATTTGGCACGGTCGTGCATTTTTGGTTATATGCTGACTGTGTACCTCTCTGACGTGCGCGCACGTATCCCTGCGTGTATCTGACGCGAAGGCAATCTGAATGTAATCGAGAATGCTTGACTCCTTACTTTAATTTATCTTTAATATAAGGAGTAAAGCATAATTTGTTGATTAACGTTCTATTAAATCTTCTTCGATGTTAAAAACAAATAATGAATGTTTTTCATTCATTCAATAGTGCGAATATTTTCATTCGTTGGAAGATTAACGTTAATTCTATTCAACTCGGCTGACGCCTCGTTGAATAGAATGTTAATCTTTCAACTCATGAAAATATTCGCACTATTGAACTCTTAACCATTCATTATTTGTATAATATTGTTTAAATTACTATTACCAGGTGGGGAAGAAAAAAAATCATGTTTTCATGATAATGTTATTGTAGAATTTAACAAATAACTGTAGAACGAAATCAAACATAGTTTCATGTCAGTGGCTTATCAAACATCCAGGATGGAGCCAATGTACACCCCTGGATTTCTACCAAGAAAAAAAAACCACACTACATGCATATATTTATCTGTGAGGTGTTTAAATTTTGGATACGTCACCTGACGTGGTAGTTGACAACTTGATAGCATCCTATTATCATTGTGACATGATTAATACAGCGTTATCTTCTATTGATGTTTGCCAACTAATGCTCATGAGTCATGACCAAAATTATACATACAGTGGTGACCGTGAACTGGATTAATGAGAGGTGAAAAGAACTTTTCTCCTTTGGGGTCTAAAAGCCTTGTTTCAACTTTTATCTAAAGGGCCTATGTCTGCCAAGATATGTCTGATGGTACTCCTGGTGCTCCAAATATCCTGGTTTTTAGTCATTTTATTTCAATTAAATTTGATAAGTTATGTTGTACTCCGCAACATATATTTTCACCTTGGTGATATTGCCTTTCCGTTTCTTGATTAAGGTAGCTTTAGCAAAATGTTTTGTAATGGCATGAAAAGATGCATCTGGAACACAAATTCATCAAGTTTGAAAATCATGATCTTGTGACAGAGGGGTAGCACTACATATACATTATTAGGATATAGCTGGTACATGTAGATACACAGCATTTGTAGCCTTTGTTTGGTGGCTTACTTCTATATGAAAGAAAGATAATTTCGCCACAAATTTAACAGACTCTTGTTGGCATGAATACCTAACTTATTTTTCCAATTTTCAGTCTTTTCATACCACATAGGATCAAGTAATCGCTTGTAATATTTCTGATCAGTCATGACTGATTTAAAGATGACATCCGTCTTGTTTTCGATTGGGAAAAAAAAAATCTTCTTCTTTATGGTATATCTACATGTATATGTAATATCAAGTGACATTGATATGGTCGATTGCATTGGCTGTACATTAAACATTTACTTTTGATTGGTTTTAAGGAATCAATAGAATGTAATATTCATATTAAGTAACAGATGTGGGATGAAATGATGAAAATATTGCAAATATTGCAATAAAAAATGTGAAATAATAAACTGAAATGTACAGTATAAGGATTTTAAAATATTTTATACGGCTTTATGTGCAAAATATAAAAAGTGTTAATCACATATATATATCTTGTTTCGTATATCAACTGTAGCTATTTAAAATTGACAATTGTTAAAACTGGCAATCATTTAAAATATGACACCAGTTGTGGGTTGTTGATATCAGCGAGGGGACATTAGTGTCCTGGTACATAACATACTCATTCAGAACATGCTCAACAGTCTGATTTTGTTTGTTTTTTTTGCCCAAGTTCCTTTGATGTACCTCTATTATGATTATGATTATGATTATTCTAAATATTACTTTTGCATCATTGTTTACAGGTAACCTGAATTACCAGTGCCATTCCACAAGAGAATGTGAAGTGAACAAGAAGAGACGTAAAGCATGCCCGGCGTGTCGCTTTCAGAAATGTATCAACATGGGTATGATGATAGATGGTGAGTACGAAAGTCCATTGACAATTATAAGAATGATCAACCTCATCATAATATCTGTGATAATCATGATAATATTGATATTCACAATGATACTGATAACATCAAGAACAGACGTATGGCTTTCAAACCATCCCTGTGACCATCTCAGAGAGATAAAAAAACACCAAGATGTGTTTCTCTTCTTGTTTTGGTTATTAGATCTAGCACTTTGTTCATCTAGCCACATGTTTAAAAGTTAATGTTATGTACTCATGTTGATGGTTGAAAACAAATTCCATGACGAACAGGTTTCCTCTATTTCATTTTTTTCTCAAAATTCTTCTGCAGTGAGCCTTTTGTTGAACATGTTACATGTGTGATAATTTTTGCCCATTTTTCTTGTTTTTTGTTGTTAATGAGAACAATAGCAGGAAATCAAAGTCTAATGACCTCCACCCATTTCACAAATGATATCCTTGCCATAGT
>BEXV01000313.1:223729-240291 GCA_003118195.1 Hemicentrotus pulcherrimus | reverse complement strand
AAAAAAAAAAAAAAAAATAATTTTAAAAAATAGCATAAAATAAATAAAATTAAATAAAATAAAATTTACAAAGGGTATGAATAATTCAGTTTATTTACTGTGTGTGCAGAATCAGCCCCTTGCCGAGTTCCAACACCTATTGCCCTACTTCTTCTCTTCTACATGCACACTTGTAAATCATTAGATATCGATTTCAGCTGCACTTGTAATACATACATACATGTACGACCTACATACATGTAAGATATCGGATGAAACAAAAAACGATTCTCTCCAAAGCCGACGTCACTCCTACTATATGTTAAACCTCGAGTTTAGTAGTACCTAGGTGTGGATATGTATAATATTGCTGCGTTATTGTAGTGCAAATTTCAAACAAGCGCACGTCACAAAACCCAAAGGGTGCCTGGAGGTTAAGCCTAAAATACTAGTATTCTGGATTACTTCAATGGCAACCACTTTTAAAGCAGTCTTGAGTACTAGTTTGTTGGTATGGCATCCATGTATATTAGCCATTATAATTTCTTAGCCTATCTACAACTATGGACTTCTCTCATTCTGCTAGGAATAGTACAGTAACCAGCCAGTTCCTGCTCTGTAAAAACAATTCAAGGGGAAATATTTTTCCTATGATTTATAAATAGGCAATAATCTTAGATTTCCTTGACCCTCTGCCCCCCCCCCAAAAAAAAAAGAGTAGAATCATCAATTTTAATTTCAATTTCCAGAGACATCTGACTCTTGATATCAAGAGTAAATGGTCTCTAGAAATATGCAATTCTTAAAATCAGTAAATTCTTAAAAACAGTAATTTTGGAGCAATTGTTACTTGTAATTGTATTATTAAACAAAAAAAAAAATTCTGACTTGTACTTCTACAATGTGAAGCTGATGAAAAACCATTCTTTGCATGTTTGGTGCTAGCTATGAAGCCCTTTTTATGGAATTATCTATTTTCATTCTTACTTTTAGCCTACCAGATTTTGAATGGAGCAATACAGATAATGAAGCAATTTTTGTCTCTTCATACATTAGCCATTCGGTGGAGAATACAATAGGCTTTGTGTACATTGTATATGGGATATTTTTATGTGTTTTTTTCCACTGCAAAGTACTTCCAATCTCAGGTCATTACTTTATTGAATGCAAAATGATGCATTTATTGTATTTTAAGTTTTCGGACTGGTGGATTTGGGGAAGGTGGGTAGGGCAAAACTTGACATTCACCCCCACTTTGAAACCCAAGTGGCAAATAAAAAAATGTGCCCCCGTCCCATTGTTGAATCCGCTGGGAGAGACTATCAGATACCTCTAAAAAGTTTGGTAGTTTTGGCAATCTATCACAAATCATTAATAACGACTCTTGGCATATTCAAAACCGATTCTTTTCACAATTATTTAATAGCATAATCCGTNGAGACATTTTATTCTTGATATCAAGAAAATATCAGGAAATATGCAATTCTGAAAATCATACAGTAATTTTGGAGCAATTGTTGCTCCTGATTGCTGTATTATTTTAAAAATTGCATTATGACTTGGTGAAGCTGGTGAACAAGCATTCTTTCTTTCGTATGTTTGTTGCTATGAAGCCCTTTTTGTGGAATTATGTGCGTACTTATTTTCATTCTTACTTTTAACCTACCACAGACTTTAAATGGAACAATATAGATAATGAGGCCATTTCAATATATTATAAACTCTATATTCATTAGCCATTTGGTGAGGAACACAATAGGTATTGTCTCATAGGTATGTGGATTTTTTGGGGGGATGGGGAATATTGTGCCCCCTCTCTTTACAAAACCCTGGATCTGCCACTAATTTCAATGTTGGATGTTTAATGCCTATTCCCTAATTCATACAAATAAGCATACAGTTTTTCCAACTCTGGTTGTCTCCATTTTAGATTTTGGAGATGTGTATTTGAGAGGCAACAATCTACTCTTTACTGCTATTTCTTTTGGCTTTTAGGAGTATAAACCTGTTGAATTCAGAAAAGATTATCGGACACCTTTAAAAAGATTGGTAGTTTTGGCAATCTATCACAAATCATTAATAACGACTCTTGGCATATTCAAAACCGATTCTTTTCACAATTATTTAATAGCATAGTCCGAGTGTTTTTCAAAGACAAACTGAGGTAATCATTACTCATATCTGATTTCTACAACATCAATCTCTTACATGATCTCCTGAGCATTTTGTACTGCAATATTTTTATAAAGAGATGGACTTCTGACTAAATATTTTAAAATATCATTTTCACATGGCCCACTTCAATATCAGCGAATTTCTATGGTTTGAAAACAAATTAAATAATATTTTTCAGGTACCCATGAAATCATTAATGATATTTGAAAGCATTTATGATATTGCATTCATCAACAATTTTAAGCGATTATTGGTTGTATCGATAGTTTAAGTTTAAGTGTACTCTAATCAGAGCTTGATTGCCTTACCGTATGTTTAATAGCAGCAAGCAAAAAGAGATGAGAAAGATGAATGTGATAAGTATCAATTTGATAGTAGAAATATTAACATGTTCCTAACTATAAATGTATGCAAATGATAAGGCTGATTCCTATCAAGTGCTGAAAAGTACAGAGCAATATACCACAAAACACCAATAAAACTTTGAAAGTCGTATTTCACTTTTAACCGCTTTTTTGCAGATCATGAATATGAATTTAAAAGAAACAGAGAGAAAAATATCAGATTCTTGCAGAATGCATAAAAAGTGAAAACCTTTCTTAAGATTACCATCTTAAACAGCAGACATATTTCATTTGGAGCCCGCTTCCTACAGCAAAAGAGATATAAAATAAAGTATATCATTGGAAGTACTTTTATAAAAGAAGAATCCATCATTTCTTGTTCCTCTACAACAAGATCCGTTCTCCCTGTTGACTTTCGCACATCTGGGGCTTGTACAACAAAACTTAGCAATTGATTGTACGATCAATTTTTTGTTATTTTGCAATTCACCCATGATGTACAATCTATTGCTTAGTTATGTTTGTGTTACGGGGGCCTAGATGTGACTATGCAATCACTTCTCCTTTCAATTTGGATGTCTGTGCAATCACAACCCCTCTGAGTCGGGGCAAACGGTGCATTGGTTGAAAGCATTGTAAGGTTCGTAGCGTTGGACTAAGTCTCGTCCTCTTCTTCCGTTCTTGAACTCGGCGATGTACCTGTATAAACATAGAGGTCATAGATAAGCTCACAAGAAGGTCAACTTGATAGTCATGGAGAATATCAAAGCACATAGCCTAAGAGAAATTCAGACAAGAATTGAGAAAGGGTCATTTTCTTTAAATGTTAAAGTTAAACCTGATACATACATGTATAGCGACTACATGAATAAAATATTACTACTACCTGTATACGATTATGAAGACCATACTGTGACCCCCTCCCCCCACGATTTTTCTCACAGAATCATGTTTTAAAAGAACCTGGCCCCCGTCGCACAAAACTTTCCGTTGATGGTAACTTTGCCATCAATGGTAACTACCATGGAATCCTTGATTTTGTTTGGCTGTTAAGCCCTGTTACCATGGAAGTTGCCATCAATGGTACATTTTTGCAGCAGAGCCCTGGACACAGAAACCATGCACCCACCCTCAAAGACTGCCACTCTCGACTTCCTCGAGTGGTCTTTATTAACAGGTCCACTATATTACCAGGATAACACAACACACCCAAGCTCCCTCTTTCTGTTATCTTTACCTTTACAAAATGGAGATTTTCAACCAAAATTTGTTCAAGGTCACTAGCAAAAGACACCATTTTTATTTTGTATATCCTTCTGCTAGACACAAGAGATATGTTTGACACAGTTGTGTCCGTGAACTAACCTTCTAATGGGAAGAAAGTGGGTAGCAGTCTCTCATAGACCTTCAAGTCCCTGTCTAGAAATATGCAGAACACTATCCTATCCACCTGTAAACAGGACAAACAAGATCAAAAGAGCACAGATCTCAAAGCATCAGTAGAACGTAACATCACACAAAAGCAATAAATGAAGTAAGTAACTTGCAATACAACTTTAGCTTGAAACATGTCTCCTTTTTACACATTACATGATGATAAATAAAGCACAAAATACATGTCAAGCGAATAGGAGCCCGAAAAAAGCATGAATGATGATTGTCCATAGTATGTTTCTATGAATGAGTAATTTATGCTAATTATAATGCCAATTGTTAATGTTATTAACTGAAAAGTGACCAGAGAATATGGATTGTGGGTTAGAGTAGCCTTATCATGAATAAAGCACTATTTTTGATAACCATAAACATATCCAATTAGTGCAAATATATTACCATACACATATATTTCTGACAATCGGTTAATTATTATATCATCAAAGGTGGGTTAATGTTTCATTCTTTCCACTTAGATTACTTTGTATTTGACTAGATGCTTGCAATCTTAGTTAAAGAATGTAACTCTACTTTAATACTGCTATAACTCATACATGATGTTATTTTTCACTAAAGTATTTTGTATATTAATCTGTAACAAATTACTATGTAAAGCGCTTTAAACTTCTTGTATGAATTAAGCGCCAAAAAAAATGTAATCTATTAATACTTTTATCATTATTAATGTCTGGGGGAGGGGTTCGGTGTCCGAGGTATCGTTTCATGAAATCATCACAAATACGACCTCACCAACATCTCATTGAAACTCTTGTTAAACTTAATACACATATTTCAATGGGATGGTGTCGAACTTGTACTTATGACGGTTTCGCGAGACGCTACCCAGGGGCCTTAATTTACTTTAGTTCTTTATACCTCCTCTGGGTTTTCTTCGAGCCATTCTCTAACCGTTCCTAGTGCCACCCTACTTGCTTCTTCCTGTGGGTAACCTGTCCAAAAACAAAGAAAAAAGAGAGAGATTTTATAGAGAGAAATTATAAAGTAATACTGAGATTACGGTTACATTTAGTGTACTGGTATGTCATTAAATGTAAAGCTTTAAGCTGAGCAAGATCATGGTAGTCACCAAGATAAAATGGGGAGAGAATATAAGATTATTTTCTTTCTAATTTATTAACATTCATGAAACTGTCATCACTCTGGGCAAGCTAACATGCAAAGAATCTTCATCTTCATCTTCCTACTTAGATCTTTGGTTGTAAGCAATCAAAACAGGATGTAATATGTATATAAGCAACATTTGACATGGTCCACAGTGAGCTTTATACAGCGGGTTGACCGATTTTCTGCCTGCTTCCATTGCACATCAACAACTGAACTTTAATACTCACCATACACTCCTGTTGATATACAGGGGAAGGCAACAGAGCGAATTAAGGGTTCCACCGTTTCCAGATCCTCCTGTAGCGTCTTGAAATTACTGTCTCCCTCTTCTTCCGACGCTTGCCTCCCATTGGCCGAATCCTCCTCCTTGCTCTCTTTCTCTTTGGCATCTTTCTCGTCTCCGGTTCCCCCGTCTCCCTTCTCAGCATCCTCTTTTCTCTTTGCCGACTCTAGCTTTGATCGGTTGTGTTTGTTGTGTTCTAGGATTTGGTGGAGGCACGTCGCATAGCAACTGGTTAGGTCTTCTCTGTGGTTGGTCGTCGGCTGGCCGTACACCATCGGTCCTACCGTGTGCAAGACATCTGTAATGTGTGGAGGCAATTTCATCAGAGAAAGTACGGTAAATTGGCAACGTGCCTTTATGATGATTTAGAGAAGCGGAACCTGATTCAATTGCTTGTGAAATCTGAAAGGCATATAATGCATCAATGGTCATTTTGTTTTTAAACCCTTTGAAGTTCCATGGCCATTGTGGGGGTTGTGACTTACATGTATGTGGGTGTAAAATATTCTAGCCCCCAAGCTATAGGGTAAACTGGTTGACTACTGAATTCTCTTATTTGCTTACAGAGTAGTTCTAGTACAGGACCAATGAGGTGCGTGAGAAGCAACACATTAACTGCATACTTAATTCAAAACAACACTTCATGATTCCTCCAAAATATGAATGTTTGCGGGGGGAGGGCGGAGGGGTAAGGAATGGGAAACAAATATTCCTAATTCTTCAATGTTTTAGGACCAAAATTATTATTTATTTAGAAAACAATGTGTAATATACTTACATCTAGATGGTAATAGATAACCTGCAAATACAAAATAAAATAAAGAAAATATTAATTCTGATCTGAACAAAGCATGACATAAAAAAGCCCAATATAACAAACTAATATTTCTCATTCATGAGTCATGTATATACAACACCGTAAACATATATATCGCATTTCCTTGTAGACTTAGAAGTAATCAAAACTACCACTCAATAAGCATACTTCAGACCAAGAGACTGCAGCATGAATTGACAGCTTAAAGTACTTGTTCTTTCATCTTCATAATGAAACCAGAAGTTGTGCATTCTATTTGTTTCTCTGTCATAGTCACTGTTGGTTAAATCAGAATCATATGAAAGAGTATTGGTGTGCAACTATTCCTTACTTGAAGAGATTTTTAGCTTTATTCAATTCATTCGTTTGAATACATCCTCATGCAAGTTACAATAGTTCATGCTGCAAAGTTATCTTTTAACATTTACCCTATACGACCCAAGTGTGGGAAGTGGATACCTGGGAGGCCTTTTCTCCCTTGAATGCACTGAAAGCTACAGTTGCAGGAGCTAATATCATATTACCATGGTAATAATATGTACAACTTATTTAGAAGCACATAGAGATATCATTTCATAATGTGATATCAGATAGAAGAACTGAATTTCATTATTATTATTATTAATGAAAGGGAACCTGGCGCCCGTTTCATAAACCTTGTTATCCATAACAACTGCTAAATTTCTATAACAACTGCTAAATTTCTATGACAAATTTGCTCTCAGCCAATCAGATCCATTATTTCATTAGCTTATAGCAGTAGCTTGTGACTTGTAATTGAAAACAAGTTTTATGAAACAGGGCCCTGTACAGACCTGCAGTGAGTTTGGCTTCTCCTGTTTCACATCCAGCTAATTTTTTACATTCTTGGAGAAGATTAGACCCGGCAGCACGGTGTATGGCTCCATCAACTATAGAAATCAAACAAGGACAAGAATTAACTTTAATTTATACACATGTTTTATTCCATGGAAACGATGGAGAGCAAATTTCATTTTCTCAACTTGAGTCAGCACAGAACAAGCATGTTAGCTGTCTAAAATCTGTCAAAAACTTTTAGTTTCATTTTTGGCTTATTTTCATACAAGTATTTCACATTTCTTATCAGTTTGGTTTAGAGAAATATAATAATGTATGTTAAAAGGTATGTTAAATAAAGCTAAGTACACACAAGATATCAAATGAATAGGTTTCTTTGTAATTTCCAGTCATGGAGGCTAAAGGTAAATATGCGAAGCTTGTTGGCTGTAAGTGTAAGCTCCAAAGGGCAATGGTTTTACAAACCTAAGTTGTGGTGAACATACAGAACAATGAGAGAAAAGGAAAGTAAATGCAATGCTACCAAAAATTGAGCAGGAAAGGAAGACAAGAAAAGTTACCTACCTCCCCCGCCTCCTAGTAGAGATCTGTTAGCTGCATTGACGATGCAATCCACGTCTAACTTTGTGATGTCTCCCTGCCATACACTCACTCTGTTATTAAGGTCTGATTTAGCTGCTGATGTGGACTCTACAAAAAAAATAGTGGGGGGGGGGGTCAGAGTTAATACACACTTAAACAAACCAAAAGCTTCTGTCTCTGATATTGAAGGTTGCTCTGCCACTGAGACTCTGTTTGGCTCCACTTGTATGGGGAAGGTTGAAATGTCAGTTTTATTGAAAAGTTCTCCATACCAGTCGGTTATTTCTGTCTAATATACACTATACCATCTTAATTGTATTTCCCTTACTCTATATTCTGGTTCAGAATCAACTCTTTAATGCAGCCAAAGGATCCCCAGAATAGGATCGCTTTAAAGGTATATTACAAAGTTTGGGTAATTTTTTAACATAGGCTGGATATAGTGATTCTTTACAATTTTTATAGATCTGGATGCCCCTCTGGATGTATTATAAGTATTAAAAGAATCAGCCCCTAAAACACTTCTGCTTTCAAGAAAAATTTAATATACAAATTTACCGGAGCTCCCGGTAAATTTTGATTAATTTCAAATAGCGCCTATGACCATACAATGGTACAACTGTAGCTGTGACCATTTGAAATCTCAGAATATGTAGTTGTGATATTCCAAACGGTAATAGCAAATCGGTCGATTTTATTCAAAGAACATTGTTTTATAGCTATGTAAATATATTGACCTTCAGAGGGTGCTATATAACATAAAGAGTTTATCATTTACAATTTTATCAATTTAGAGTCTATTTCAACCGCGACAGCGATCACTGAATAGTGTAGGATCGCCTATGCTTTCAATATTTTCATTTGAACCAAATTCATGACCCCACACCAAAACTTTGTATCACCTTTAAACAATATATGTCAAAGATACCACAGCATTGTTCAAGTAAAACGTGAACATCTTCTTTCTGCTTATTAAGAATAAAATATAGCCATTCAGCCAAACATCATTAAAACTGTCTATGGTAAGCTGTTATACCTTAAAAGATGTTTTCATGGGGAATTTGACCCCATTCAGGTGTTAGCCCAGTAACAGGTGTCACCTGTATCTCCAAGAATGGATTTCTCTTTGGCTCAGACTACCCTATCCTACCATTTTATGGAATTCTTATCATATAACATTTCCCTAACCTTTGCCCGATTTAGGCAAGTTGGAGTATTTTTTGGTGGGACCACAGGTTTACCTGCTTCATAGACCTTTGCACTTAGCATACCCATTAGTATATGGTAATTGGTAACTTAATCATATCTAGTGTTGGCAAATTATGTTGGAAAACACATTACACATGTACACTCATGACTACTTTGTGGCTTTATATCTTTAGAGCTCATCGACCATTTACAAATATATATTTTCACCCATGGATCAACCCCAAACTTATATATCAAAACTTAATGAAACTATTTGATCTTTGAAAAATGTTTGCATAGATTTTCAAACATATCTTTTAAACTATTCCTGACATGATAACAAAATAAATATGAAAAGGGTGATAAGAATACTTGATGGCATTTATCTGCAGGATGGCTTCTTTTCGTTAGTGAAATTTTGATTCCTGTAATATTTGTATATCATGGGAAGGCTCTTGGAAAATTAATGCAAGTAGTGTCTGGGACTTACTCTTTGCTTGGGGAGTGTCCAGTCCCATGTCCTCTGCGTAGTCTGGCCAAGTCAAGACTTCTTTTAGGTCTACCAAGTCCTGTCTATACCATCTCGCCTCCTCTGCTTTCTCGTCCAGAGTCTTGTTGAGATAGAGGGCTGGGTAACACAAAAAATACACAAATATGAACAAGGAAATAACAGGATATTGAAGGTTAGGTTTTGCATGGTTGTGTGTATCAATTCATTCTCTCTTCACATTCATAACCTGGTTCACCTGTACTCCACTCACCCAAAAAACACTTCTCTTACTTCCTCTACCTCTCTCTACCATAAAACCTAGTATTCTTCCAAAAGAGGAAACAGAGAAAATATCTATACCTCTCACTCTTTTTTTCATTTCTATATCCTTCCAAACCCAACAGTCCTTTTCAGGACTAACCACCGATATTGTGAAATTGCACACTTGTCAATTTGGTACAGGATATGTTTTGAACCAACCGTAATGAAAGTAGAATGTTAACAGTGGGTGATGGTAATCAGAGTATCTCATAGAAAACATAAAAATAAAATCAGAATAGTGCACTCCTTATATCCACTTGGAAGTATGTCATATCATAACATATTCTATTTGGAATATATACCAGCGGGTTTATTTTAGTGTTTCCTCCCAGTTACTCAGATAACACCTAGATTGCAGTTCAATTTGGTGTAAAGTGCTTGGAGACATTTAGATGCGTTAAGAAAAATATAAATCCAGAATATTATGATTATTATCAATGCGGGGGTGGGGGGGGGGGGTTACCCTGCATTCATAATTCAATTATACTCTCTAGGACAAGAGGTATGTATGTAACATTTTTTTCTTCAAATGGAAATGTTTCCAATTTATCAATATAGGATGTAAAGTTACACTATTCTATAAATGGTATCAAAATCCATGTAAGGCCAGGGTAAAATGAAGCAATCTAAATTCTGTGTACAGCAAAGCACCTACCATACTATTACTAATAAAAAAAATATGGAAGTGTAATATTTTACACAAAAGAATTAATTGGTAAGTTATGACAGTTGTCTTTATTTTTGTTTACAAAGGGAATGAAACTGAAATGTATCCTCATCTCTTTCAGTATATAAAATAAAATAAAACAGTGCCTCAAAGTATCTTATCTAAACTCGACTCGGAGCAACTGTTGTGCAATCTCAATTTCCAAGTCTTTCTGAGCAATATGAGTAATATTGCACAAAGCTTTCTGCCCGACTTTATAAGCCATTAGGAAAATTTGCTAATCACACAATCAATGATGACCAATAATAATATGATGTAAAGTTAGCTTTTTTTAAATAAATGTTATAATTCTAATATCTTCAATAGACAGAGACATGATAAACTCAGATACAAGAATTATAACATAACACAATGTTACACACTTCTCGTTCTCAAATCACAAGGTAACATGTGATGCTTATGTTTACATACCAATGCCATGGAAACAAATTTTGGACAATAAAGTTATTAACATTTATTTATTCCGTCTTCACAATCAGCTATTGCTAACTGTACTACGTAGTAGATGTACTAGAGCCTATTTGTGTCATCAACTTATACTCTTACTATTCATAGTCATAGAAACAACCAATACTAATTTGTTATAAAGTATACATAGACTATAGTCTCTCTCTCTATATATATATCTGTTGAACATACTTTAAAAATATATTAAGCATGAATTTGTTCAAAGTTTGTACAAAGTTATTTCCTGATCAACTCTTTTGAAATTAGCAATTTGTATTGCTAAATAAGAAAGACAAGATGTAGGCATTTTTTCTTCAGATATGAAATGCATTTCCACAGCTCCAATGGTCTAGGGTAGTTTGAATAACAGTAATTTCAAAAATTAGATTCCATTTTATTTTTTAGCTGAATTCATAAATAGTTTCAATCAAGTTAAATCACATGATAAAATCATCAAAAGGAGCGCAACACCCCCATGTGATGCACGAGGCATGACCACGCCCACACCACACCCACTCTGGGCCCGAAATATTTCGAACCTACCTCTTGTTTTCTTGACTTTAGCAAGGGAACCCGAGGCTGGTTCATCAGTGTAAAACCGGCGGAGACTTGGGGGCAAGAAGTCTTCCATGTTGCAAACTTTTGATGATAATGATCCAGGTCTGTTAGCAGATACGTGCAAGATTGGATGCTTGATGACAGCACTGTAATATCGACTGCATGAGCGCCCGGGATGAAAGGCTGAACAACTAGAGTTGCCAGCAGCAGCAGCAGATACAGAGGAACCTTTCGAAGCTCCCGCAAATATTCGTATAGAATGTATGGTGTTGGGATAGAGTATCTTTGCCACGGCTAAATGCATGAATATAACGGATAGCAAGGACCTCGGTCCGGTAAGTTAATACAGTGTATTTCACAGTTTATTCTCAGCGAGGGGACTTTCCATGTTTACAAAAGGACCTATATGACACGGAAGTAAACGAGGTGCGCGCGCGATCGACCACTCGAGCCGCGGGAAATTCAGGCGAGTGGCAGCTGTTGCATGTATGTACTGTACATGTTTTGGTAGTCAAATGACACGAGAGAGTCGCCTCGCCGAGCTACCCGTACCGTACACGACACAGCTAGCTAGGTTTGCCCCCAGCTCTGGCTAGGCCGAGCTACAGTGACAATATAGCCCCCGACTCATCTTTTCGAAATCTCGTGGAAGTAAGTTCAAAGATTTTTTGTGATTTCGAAATCTCTGACTTTGTTACTTTCTTTCTAGGACTAGACTAGAGTCTAGTCTAGATCTAATTGAAGTTCCGAGGTGAGCTTGAAAAGGCTGAATGGTGTATTTTAATGGATTATTATATTAGATCTCTAGATCTAGAAATAGAATCTCTAGACCCAGCCAAATTAAGTTGCTTGTGACTTTTGTGTGATGTTTGACTTTGAATAAAACAATTTAATTGGGATTTGGGTACTAATTTGGTCTTTGCAGATCCAAATAACATCCCTAACAAAATGAATCATGCCAAACATCAAATATTGCATAGTCTATCAAATATCAACGAACATTTGTGCGCGTGTGTGTGTGTGACTTAGCTTCTGCAAAAATATGCATGCATTTCATATTTGATACATTCAATTCATTCTCTTACTCCACTAATCCCAACTCTGTAGTGTACATGTAGGCATCACTTTGGCGCAAGTCAATTTTTGCACTCTCTCAAACAATGCCTCCTTTTCATCCAAATGTGGATATAGAGCTACATACCACACAAAAATGATCTGGGAAAAAACACTCTTTCATAAGATGTATAATAATTTATAGATAACATTTTAAATAATTAGCAATTTTCTAGATTTACTTTTTGTTTTGACTCACACGGTATAGACTAGTGCTTTTAGGAGACAGATGTGCTAATTGGAATAGCCAAGGAATCTCATAGGTAATTGTACTTAAGCTTATTATTTTATTTCCTTTTTTTTCAAAGTTTTACCATCCACTAGCAGAGACGCCAAGTTCAAAGATCGGCAATGCGTGACATTTGCATGATATGGCGCGTGGGCGAGCCTATATAAAAATCTAATTCGCGCGCCTTGCGTGAGCTGAGAGCATTTCCAGACCCTCGAAATGCGTGATGTCACGCCTAATGCGTGATACATGGTCGGTCTGCACTAGGGGGAAATAATTGAAAAGAAAAAGTTTGAGCCTCTTGATGTATTTAAGTGGTCTAAGGTCTTTCTTCTTTATTATGTAATCTTAGGTCTTGTAATATATAAGATCTCTGAATTTAGTGTTTTTTAAAGAAGAATAACTGAGAAAGTTTGCCCAATACACCGGGCCGGACTTTGACCAGATAATACATCCCTAAGTGGAGATGTGGGTGACTTTGTTGATCTAGACTAGAACTTGGTAGTAAGAAAGAATTTTTTTTCTTCAAACAAGTTGACTAAACTAAATTTTTTATTTTTTCACCCATTTGACCCAGAACTTTCAAATAATATAATTTTCAGAACAACTTTAGAATACTACATGTATATGAATTTTACACCATGCAATACCCCACCACTAAAATTGACAAAACACTAATAGGGTACCAAAAACTTCACCAATGAAGCTAATTTTTGAGACTTATGCTTTTTAAGTAATGCTATACCTAATCCTAACTAACTCTAACCTTAACCCAACCCTAACCCTAACCCTATAACTCTAAGTCTTTGATGTTTATGTACATTAACCCTAATGGTGGGGTATTCTAAAGTTAAGCCTAATTTTCAATCAAACTTTTATCTTTTCTTTTTGCTACAGCACTGCTGGGAATTTCCAACTTTCACCATGGCTCTGTGCGTGGATGGGAAATCATTGGAGAGTGTTGGGCCCGCTGAACTTCACCTGATGCCATGCACAATAGAGGGCGATGCTGAGGCAAACGTGTCTCAGTTCTTTACACCTGCTATCAGACAGAACGAGGAAAGCCTAGGCACGACAGGTTCGTCTAACTTGTTGCTGTCAATGAATTTTTAAATTAAACTCGATCATTAGATTTAATTTGAAAATTCAATAAATGCTTTAATTGCAAGAGATTTTATTTTTTGGAGGGGGGGGGGGAGGTGAGGGTGGCTGGATGTTTAAAACATTTACTTAAGAAAGTAAATTGGCCTAAATGATATAGGGAGAACTTGTTTATTGCTTCAGAATCTGCACTGTATCTTTGTCCTATAGGTTTGTACACATATATTTAGATTTCTCTCTAAATATAAAATTTTAACAAGCAATGCAGTCATCAAATTTGAACTGATAATACCTAATGAGATTTGATTAAACTCTTTGTTGTGGCACTAGGGGAACAAATCCCCCATGGAAAGTGTGAAAAAGAGTTTTAAACAGTTTTTTTTCTAAACCTCAGTGGCACATATGGGGTCAATGTTTCGATGGGTAGATGATTATCAATAATGGTTTGCCACTTAAATGATACCTTCATTTTTACATGATCTTTCTCTTTGACACACCAGTGTGAAGAAGTAAAAAAAAAAAAAAATCAGGGAATTGAGATTCTTGATTAAAAAAGAAAAAAAACATTTGTTCTCCTTTTTAATGTCTTAATCTAGGTCAGCAAGTTTCATTTCGTGGTAGACTCCTAAGAGGTCATGAGATGCCTGTCCCTGATGGTTATAAAGGTAAGGTTAATTCAGAGTTTGCACATAAGAATTGAGGTGTAATGCTGAGAGCACCCCTCTCCTTCCTTGGGGAAAAAATTATGTGAAATTCAATGACTTTCATACTCTGATATCATGTATAAAGGATTCTTGTTTTTTGAAATAAAATACAAAAATGGGGGGGGGGGGGAGGATAGGAACATTGATCTGTCCTGGTGGGAATAGAGACCTCTTCATTTAGTACTCTTAATTGCATCAAAATGAGTAGCACTACGGTAAAAGTTTGGTACATTTCGTTTTTTGTTATGATACAGAAATCTTTTCAATAACATACAAGGGGGTAGTTACTAACAGCATTCCTAATTTCATTTTTTTTTAAAATCTTTCTTTCTTTTCTCAGGTGTAATTCTCAAAGAACCAAGCAAGCCTTTTACAGAAGATGAGGTAAGATAACGCATCAATATACCGGTTTTATACCTAACATATTCAAATCTTTGGTTGTTTCTTTCCTGGGGGCCTAGCGAGGAGTTAGTCCATTAACCATTTATTAATGAATGAACTATGTTAACTATGATACTTCAAATCAGTCTGCATACATGGCTTGTTGCTATATCAGGCAAGGTTTCAGGTAGTTGAGTAAAACCTTAGATTAAAAAGTATGCATACAATTTGAAGATGTTGGTAAACTGCTCTATTGAGGAATCTGGGCCCAAATTGATTGTTAAATTTTACTATAAAGTGAGTTGTTGACTAATTACATACTCTACAATGGTACATAGTTGAAAACTAGGCTAGGTTTCATTAATATGAGCCCTTTTGTATTTTGTTGTATTTGTTCTTTGAAATATTGACAAATACAAGGCCAATTCAAAAGAATTTGGTTAATTTGTATCCAATATGTCAACAAAGGATTGTAGAATTCTCATCATGAATTATCATCACATGTGTTAGTTCACGTCTTATTTTATCTGATCCAAGCGTTATAGACCATTTTGTGATTGCTTGTAGGACATGTTCCTGAATGACCCTGAAAAAGATTTCACTCATTTTCATTTCTTCATATGCACATTTTACAAAGGATCGTACTTTGAGAGCAACCCACAGTTTCGAGAAGTTTACCTACTGGAATTTAGAAACAGCGCCCTCTACCAATGACACAATTCAACGAGCCATGGCCTGGACCAGCATAGCATCTGCTGTAAGTATTACAAAAATAATACTTTTAAATACTTTTTATCAAAATATATGTATTTTACATTATTTATAGAACAATCTATCATCCCCTGTCGAATAACTACCCCCCTAGAGCAGCGTTTTTAACCTTTTTTTAGTCATGGCACCCTTTAAACAAATTCAAAGTTACGCCTCGTCCCAATCCCAAATTCACTTAGATATATTCATTTTGTATCACTCTGACACTTGTCCTGCTCCGTGTACACATGAGCACATTTGTTTTTGAATTTTACGAGCAAGCCCAAAAGTTAATGACACTTTTAATATGATAAAAAAACTATTTTATACCTGGTAATCACCACACTAGATAAAATATAGAAAGTGTGCAGGCAACCTTGTTGCCAAGTTCATAAATAGGAATATTATTATTTGCGGTCAATTCAATGCACGAATATGAGGTGACTCTGGCATCTCATTACCCAGAATTATCCTGTTTCTAAAAGTTGTAAGTGAATGAAGGGAGCAAGGATGATGAAAATGTTATTTCGATATAAAAGATATAAAACATATTCAGAAACCTTGCTGTCAAATAGCTGTCAAATGCTGTCAAGGCTTTCATAAATAGATCAGTAAGTCCGAGGGAAGTCAGCTTTCTGTAATTTTTTACTTTGGCAATATTTAATGCAATCATTTTTTAAAAAACTATTTTGCAAAAGTAACAAACCAAATGCTTTTGATGCCACACTTATGTTTTACTTCCTTTGGATTTGTGACTTAGATGCTATGTTTTGATGACAAAGGTTTGTATGCATATTATAGCATCATTATGATAAAGGCCTCTTTACTGAAAAAATATGGACAATTTCAATGAGCTGGTTACTTGACATCCACTGGGTTAAAGTTTGACATCAATTTAAAAAAAATGATAAAACTTACTAGTTATGTCTAGAGCCAGATTTCCTCTCATTCTTATTTGCTGCTTACTCAACTGATAGACTGCATCATATCTGCAG
>BEXV01000313.1:209216-219527 GCA_003118195.1 Hemicentrotus pulcherrimus | reverse complement strand
CACCTGTTCTACACATTTTTACATAATAGCAGTGAAGGGATGTTCCTTTGTCTATCTGAGGAACTGTATATTTTGTCCGCTTTCTTTGTCCGTCATGTTCATAGTGTTCAATGAAAATATGAAGATCTTGAGAACATGATACAACTGCACAGTCTCACAATGCACACTACCAGTACATGTTTCTCAAGTACCAAATAATCCCGGCACTTCTACATCCACATATAACGTATCAACGCAAGAGGTAGTCTAACTTTTTAGTATTTCTGTATGATAGTTCTCATAATCCGAAGTTGAATATGCAATTTTCACTTCACAGACAGATTTTGAAAATGTCTAGATTCGGTCTATTCCACAAAGCCACGAAAAATGCCCATGATATTTTTGTCCAAGTTGCAAATGAGATCATTTCAAGGTATAACGAGAGACAACTAGGACACAAATAAGATACAATCAAGATGATTCGTATGGGGTTTTCATAGTGTACATATACTTTGGTTTCAAGATATATATCATCAAATATACCGGTATAACATAGAACTATTTGATAAAAATGACATGTTAACAAGAGTACAGTGTATATAACGTTAAATTACTCATATACACACATGTATAAAGAGCTGTCTATGAAAATAACATAGGCATATAAACATGTTATGTCGGTACTCTTCTAGGTGTAATATTTGAATACATGTTATGGTGAAAAAAGGGTATTTCATGCCTGTTAATTTTTCTCTCATACTCTTGAATTACTTGTGATACTCTTTACATATTATACACTCGATCCCCTTTTAAAATGTGATGAAAATAATGACTGAGTGAAGTATAAAACCGTTATTTTGATAATATACTATGCATTGAAGACATTCCTAAGTGATCCCATGCTTGTAAAGAACTTCAGCCGGCGCCAAAATTTCTTTTCATCATCATTAGATCACTAATATCTAATATATCCCTTTTTTGAGCCAGAAGGGTGTTATTAAACTTTCTGGCTCTGAAATGACAAATTATATCATTGGATAATGTAATAAAGCTTCTACATGAAGGCTAAGGATGGGAGACTCTTTTAAAGTGACTTGGTAACATTGTTGAAGGTTGATGACAAAATTTTCTTAATTTTTGTATAAAAGGTTACTTACTATATTCCTTCTACTGTACTAACCCTCTGACATGCAAAAAATCCTGAAAAAATTCTCAAACCATTAAGATTTCTATGGTTTTATTTAATAATAATAATTATCCTTGCTTATATAGCGCCTAACACTTCCTATGCAGAAGTCTCTAAGCGCTCTACAGTAATGCAGCATAATTACCCTGGCTTTAGCAGTGCAGCTGTTACACGCGCTGCGTTTCAAGGAATAAATTCCTACCAGGTACCCATTTACTTCACCTGGGTGGAGTGTGGCAAATGTAGATCAATGTCTTGCTAAGGGACATTAGTGTGACAGCGTAGAAGTGAGGCACCCTCTAACAGTGATTAACAATAAATTCTCCCAACCATTTTTGAATTTTTCCAACTTTTTTTCCATGAAAAAAAAACATAAAACAGGATAGAAAAAATCTGTCAACACTTAAATGTCTGGAATGGAATGCAGAGCCGTTTTATTGCTTTGTGAGATTTGCAATCACCTAAAATGTGATAAAATTGTAATAATATAGTTGGGAGAATTAAGGAATCGATCAGATCAGTTTCTCCAAATTTGTAACGTGAATAATGGTCCGTTTTCACTCAAATTTCCAAGTCCCTTTAACATTCTGTATTCATAGTCATTACTTAGTATATTGCACACCTTTACATTAATTCTGCTTGAATAAATTCTTACAAAAAACATTACCATGAGTTATGTACATGTACCGTATGCACATATATATTCCTAGCAATTGATTTGTCTTCAAACAGTAATGATTGTTAACCAACAAATAACTGCAAAGTATGGAAAAAATATGTATTACAAAATCCATTGAAAGATGGCTGTGATTCATTTCAATGAATTATTTATATATAGAGAGAGAGAGAGAGAGAAAGAGAAAGGAAGAGGTTGGGAGAGATAGCAATGAATAGCCAAGTAGGTTGTGTCATCCTTCTAAAAAACAAACCATGTCAAGAAACACATTTTCTTTACTAGAGAGCTAGCAGTGGTACCTTGGTACATATGCTTTCTGTACTTATCATTAAAATCTTTGATGATACAACCTGGGTATCAATTGTTTTAAATATATATAATTACTTTTTACCTGTATCATCTTGCAGTAGCTTGCAAAAGTATCAGGATTAATTTGCAGAAGTTTACTGATTTAATCTAAATAATTTAGGGTTTATATTCATATTATTGTCACACAACATTAGAATATTGAATATTATAATAAATGATACTGTTTCCCCAAACAACAACGGCCCCTTTCCTTTTGCTGGTATTTCAGATATATGTAAACTTGAGTGGCTTTTAAAAAAAACTCTTTACTGGCTTTGGTCAACTAATGGAACAAACGATGGATTTCCAAATTCAACCTTTGTCACAAGTACAGTGTATATGTATGATTTTTTAAACTCTTTGCTGGCTTTGATCAATTAATGGCACAAACAATGGATTGCCACAACCGACCTTTGTTACAAGTACAATGTAAATGTATATTCATTTTCTAAACAATGTGGCAATCTAGGGTTTCGATCCATGGCGAATAAAGAGAGACTATTCCCACACACACATGAGACTCGTACAGTACAATGAACATACAAATCTCTTTAATAAACAAAAAATATATTCAAGTTTAATTTCAGTTGCATATGAATAAATACAGATCATTGAATTCATCATGCTCCTTTGGATATCGACAGCTTGCAATGAAAAATGATACTGATAATAAACCTATTTCTTGATATCACACTGTTGCAGCAATGACAGGCATATATAGTCAACTACTGTAGATGCATCCTAGATGACCCTAGTAGCTATTTGCTGCCTGCCTCCTTCATATTCAATGCCTTTTATTTCCAAAGTCAGTGGATTTATAATTTGTATTTCTAAAATGCTTTTGCATAACTTTTCATTGCCATTGAGGGAAACAAATAAGTGTCTTTATGTTTAAAATTGGCAAAAACAATCAGCAACAATTTTTATTCTTCTCATACTACGGTATGTCAATAGAACTCAAACACTTCCCTTTTTCCCCCTTTTTGCTTTATTGTTTCTATTTATATTTTTGGTGGTTATATACACACTCCATGATGAGCCCCTTTGATGCACTGCCTTTGTTTTATAATCAATTTTTTTTATAGAGTATCAAATATTTTGACACCTTGAATATAAATGCACACCATTAACTCTCATAGTAGACTCATGAAGCCAGAAAGTAATCAAGATTTAATAAAATTAAATCGAAATACAATGAAAAGTAATTTAAATTGGTTAGTAAAATGAGACAGATTAATGCCGGCAAAATAATCTGCAAACATCTGCTCAAGTTTAAGCTACAGATTGTCCAACACTTAAAGAGGTAGTGATCACTGTGTCATGCTCGTAGAATGACAGGTAAGGAAACTCACAGAGCACTGACAAAAACAAATAATATCAAAAACAATGAAAAAGAAGCAAAAATGAATAGAAAAGTCCAACAAGCACAGCAGAGCTATAGGCCTAGAACCTCATGGAACACCCCAACAAAAACCTACAAAAAATAATTTGTAAACGTAAAAACATAGTCACACACACACACATATAATAGCCCCAAAATCCTACAAGCACAAAGATAGAATACAAAGGTAATATTTAACATTAGATAACACGCCAAATATAATTTTTTTTCTCGATTAAATGTTCACACTGTGAGTTCTATTTTCCAGAAATGTCATATTTAGCCTGTGCTGGTATCCTAATTGGAGGATTTGAAACTACCAGTCAAATGTTGCATTATGAGCTATTGTCCAACAAATATCAAAAAACAAAACAAAACCATAAACAAATCCTACTTGCACATGGTTATAATATTATAATGGACCATATGTTAAAGATACCCTAATGATCCGTAAACAGTGTTTCATCTACAAATTGATGACTACCGTTCAAATGTTCGCACCATGAGCTGCTTGACCTCTTCCTGGTGTAGCGTTGCCGTGCCAACAGCAGGCACACCGAGAACGTCTCTCCCAGCATAGGCAAGCTGTGAACACAAATTTGAAGAAAAAAATCATGGTACAATAAAATGGACATGATATACTCTCCTCCAAGTGTTACAGATCACAAGTGTGATCTGTAAATGAAAAGGAATGTAAGAAAGTAAAAACATCTACATCCAGTCAGATTTGTTTGCACATTTATTTGCTAACCAGGCAGAAGCACTACTGATATTGCTAGACCATAAACGTATAGAAATGTTGCATGCGAATGAGTCCATTATAGGATCTACTACATGTACCTGCACTCGAGTTGATTCTACTCAGACCTTGTTTAAAAACTGAGGCGTGTCTTTTGGATGGTGACGTTAAAGGTCAGTCCCAGATGTAATAATAATAATAATAATAATAATAATACAAAAAAATTATATAGCGCTTGCGACATAAAACTATCAACTCCATTACATTTCTATAATATTGATTTACCCTATCGGCCTATATTTGGTCACATACCTTGTGTCCAACGAGGTTCTCGAAGCGAGGTGCTACAAAAGACCATGCCCCCATGTTCTTGTGTTCCTCCTGACTCCACAAATATTCTGAAAAAATGAAAGCAAAACAAAGAATTGCTACTTTGGTGAAATGGTCCAAGTACTTTCTTTTTTGTCATTTTTGTGGTTGTTGGACAATAACATGGTGTTATTGGGAAACAACAAATTCTAAGGAGTCTTCCACCTTTCACTCCATTAATAAATCTATCCAGCTTTCATTCAGCCATTCCCCTGAGGCATTCAGTTCTTAATCTATTCACCTCTCAATCCATTCACCTACTGATCATTCATTCTATCTATCTATCCATCCATCAGCATCTCACCTCACACTCTGCAGGAGATCGGCTGGGAAGGGACACACTGAATCTACCCCTACTATGGCTATACAATGAGCCTGTCCATCTCCCAATCCTTCTATACACTAATCATTCATTCAATCATTCACACCATCTATCCATCCACCCATCAGTATCCCATCTTACCTTTTGCATTAGGGTATCTACTGAATACACTCTGCAGGAGATCGGCTGGGAAGGGACACACCGGCTCTACCCTTACTATGGCTATACGATGAGCCTGTCCATCTCTAAATCCTTCTATTTATTGATCATTCAATCATTCATTCCATTTATCCATCCATCCATCAGTATCTCACCTTTGGCATTCGGGTATCTACTCGGTACACTCTGCATGAGATCAGCTGGGAAGGGACACAGGGACTCTACTCTCACTATGGCTATATAGTGAGCCTACCCATCTCTTAATCCTTCTATTTATTGATCATTCATTCAATCATTCATTCAATCATTAATTCCATCATTCATTCCATCTATCTATCCATCAATCTACATCTCACCTTTGGCATTAGGATATCTACTGAGCACACTCTGCAGGAGATCAGCTGGGAAGGGACACAGGGACTCTACCCTCACTATGGCTATATGGTGAGCCTGTCTGCTCTCCCTCTCTTTGTGTAGGGCATAGTAGTGCTTCCCACAGCATATAACAACTTTCTGGATACTGTATTTAAGAAAAGAAACAATATTTCACCATAAATGTTGGAGCCAGATTGCTTTCATGTTGTCAAGACAGTAGACTCAGACATGCATTTTATTTTGCAAATGGGTCAATACTAGCTTCATATGTGATATGTACTTGTATCAAGAAAAAACATCTCTAATACTGTCGAGAAGTAATTCTAGATTGGCAAGGATGTATGTAATTGGGTTCTTCATGCTACATGTATTTGGACCTACAAATTATAACAAGTTTTCAAAGTCTCGTAATAATAATATTCAAAATTCATATAGCACCTACTGAAAAACATACTTGCAGATATGCACATGCGGGACAAGGGGTGAAACTAATAATTGAGAGACTCCACATTTTAATGCAAAATAATCTAATTCTTATTCTACAAAACCATTTAAAGAGTATTGTAGATGACAAAAAAAAGGTTGAACAAGGTTCACAGTGATTCTTTTAAGCCTTAGCAGAACTAAATTCACTCTTTAAATTCTTTTCAAACAAGGTTACTGCACCGCCTACCTTTGAGGATCAGTGGTCTGATCATCAATGACTGGTCTAAAACTAGTTCCAGGTGCCATCTCCGAGAGGTCTGAAGCTGCAGCTGGAAGACGGAGGAGGACCTTTGGTGAGGCTATGATCAGAGGCTTCCGGTAATTTCGAACCATCTGATGAGAAGCAAAGTGACATTTTGGATCAGATGGAGCATTTTTAAGAAGGTACATATACTTTACTTTCACCTCTAATTAAAAGAAAATTGAAAAACTTCAGTTGCAACTAAAATATTTAATGAATTAGACCATAAGCACTTCACTACATGTAGAAAGATAATTTTTTTTACTTTATCATATCTTTAATAAGTTTGTGTAATGTTTTGTCACTATATTTTATATATATTGCATTTAATATTATTGTATTTAAATGCTATATTGTTGTAATTTTTTTTTATTGGATGTAAAATAAACTGAACTTGAACTNTTTACCCTATCGGCCTATATTTGGTCACATACCTTGTGTCCAACGAGGTTCTCGAAGCGAGGTGCTACAAAAGACCATGCCCCCATGTTCTTGTGTTCCTCCTGACTCCACAAATATTCTGAAAAAATGAAAGCAAAACAAAGAATTGCTACTTTGGTGAAATGGTCCAAGTACTTTCTTTTTTGTCATTTTTGTGGTTGTTGGACAATAACATGGTGTTATTGGGAAACAACAAATTCTAAGGAGTCTTCCACCTTTCACTCCATTAATAAATCTATCCAGCTTTCATTCAGCCATTCCCCTGAGGCATTCAGTTCTTAATCTATTCACCTCTCAATCCATTCACCTACTGATCATTCATTCTATCTATCTATCCATCCATCAGCATCTCACCTCACACTCTGCAGGAGATCGGCTGGGAAGGGACACACTGAATCTACCCCTACTATGGCTATACAATGAGCCTGTCCATCTCCCAATCCTTCTATACACTAATCATTCATTCAATCATTCACACCATCTATCCATCCACCCATCAGTATCCCATCTTACCTTTTGCATTAGGGTATCTACTGAATACACTCTGCAGGAGATCGGCTGGGAAGGGACACACCGGCTCTACCCTTACTATGGCTATACGATGAGCCTGTCCATCTCTAAATCCTTCTATTTATTGATCATTCAATCATTCATTCCATTTATCCATCCATCCATCAGTATCTCACCTTTGGCATTCGGGTATCTACTCGGTACACTCTGCATGAGATCAGCTGGGAAGGGACACAGGGACTCTACTCTCACTATGGCTATATAGTGAGCCTACCCATCTCTTAATCCTTCTATTTATTGATCATTCATTCAATCATTCATTCAATCATTAATTCCATCATTCATTCCATCTATCTATCCATCAATCTACATCTCACCTTTGGCATTAGGATATCTACTGAGCACACTCTGCAGGAGATCAGCTGGGAAGGGACACAGGGACTCTACCCTCACTATGGCTATATGGTGAGCCTGTCTGCTCTCCCTCTCTTTGTGTAGGGCATAGTAGTGCTTCCCACAGCATATAACAACTTTCTGGATACTGTATTTAAGAAAAGAAACAATATTTCACCATAAATGTTGGAGCCAGATTGCTTTCATGTTGTCAAGACAGTAGACTCAGACATGCATTTTATTTTGCAAATGGGTCAATACTAGCTTCATATGTGATATGTACTTGTATCAAGAAAAAACATCTCTAATACTGTCGAGAAGTAATTCTAGATTGGCAAGGATGTATGTAATTGGGTTCTTCATGCTACATGTATTTGGACCTACAAATTATAACAAGTTTTCAAAGTCTCGTAATAATAATATTCAAAATTCATATAGCACCTACTGAAAAACATACTTGCAGATATGCACATGCGGGACAAGGGGTGAAACTAATAATTGAGAGACTCCACATTTTAATGCAAAATAATCTAATTCTTATTCTACAAAACCATTTAAAGAGTATTGTAGATGACAAAAAAAAGGTTGAACAAGGTTCACAGTGATTCTTTTAAGCCTTAGCAGAACTAAATTCACTCTTTAAATTCTTTTCAAACAAGGTTACTGCACCGCCTACCTTTGAGGATCAGTGGTCTGATCATCAATGACTGGTCTAAAACTAGTTCCAGGTGCCATCTCCGAGAGGTCTGAAGCTGCAGCTGGAAGACGGAGGAGGACCTTTGGTGAGGCTATGATCAGAGGCTTCCGGTAATTTCGAACCATCTGATGAGAAGCAAAGTGACATTTTGGATCAGATGGAGCATTTTTAAGAAGGTACATATACTTTACTTTCACCTCTAATTAAAAGAAAATTGAAAAACTTCAGTTGCAACTAAAATATTTAATGAATTAGACCATAAGCACTTCACTACATGTAGAAAGATAATTTTTTTACTTTATCATATCTTTAATAAGTTTGTGTAATGTTTTGTCACTATATTTTATATATATTGCATTTAATATTATTGTATTTAAATGCTATATTGTTGTAATTTTTTTTTATTGGATGTAAAATAAACTGAACTTGAACTTGAACTATCTCTTTTGAATCCAATGTAGTCCATCTTCCACCAAGCCCAACCCACCTGTCGTCGTAGAAGATGGAAGTACTGAGCTGGTGTGGTGGGGTTGGCGATCTGAACATTGACGTTATCTCCGTCCACCTTCTCGTCACTGCTGTCACACTGCTGTAGGAACCGCTCCAGACGGCATGAGGAGTGCTCGGGACCAGCCCCGTCAAACCCATGAGGGAGCAGCATGACTAGACCGCTCTGCAGCTGCCATTTTACTGTAGGTGGGTGTAAAATACAGAAAAGACACTGTTTGAGTGATAGTTATCAATAAAAGGTTACCTATTATAACACTGACAGCTGCATTCATTTTACACAAAAATGGATTTCGCCAGTTTGGACAAGGTATCCCAGTGAGGTTAGGTGAGCTCCTTTTTCTCACAAGAGAACTTATCATATGATTTTCATTACAGTTCATAAAATCAAAAACACATGGAGTGATCTTATTCGTCTTTGGGTATAAAAAAATTCCACAAGGCTACGTTTTGACATCTCATGCTTTAACAAAATGGGTAACTAGAAGGTAATGAAGAAACCTACAAGACATGTACAGCGTACATCACTATTTCCACCTGCCATGTGATCATCACTTATTAACTATGAGTACAGTGTGAAAGAAGTCTGACAAATATAAATCCTGTGATCAAAAGTACAACTGACCTACTGGAAACCATTATAATTACACTTTAATGGTTTCCAATAGGTCAATTGTACATTTGATCACACAATGAAAATTTGTCAGAATTCTTGTACACTACTCTTAGTTATTGAGTAATGACCACATGGCAGGTGAATACAGTGATATATAATGCATTGTAGGTTTCTTCATTACCTTTTGGTTATCTTTTTTTTAAACATGAGCTGTCAAACCATATCCTCGCTTTTTAGTAGGCTTGATCCGCAATTAAAGAATAGTCAGTATAAAAAAATCATACGTACATTCTCCGGGAAAGATGTAGGTATCGATGATCGTCTGGGCTGCATTGAAGAAATCTCCAAACTGAGCCTCCCATAACACCAGAAGGTCAGGACTCTCAATGCTCATCCCATACTCAAAGCCAAGCACAGCTTCTTCAGACAACGGGCTGTTTGCAACCTATATAATCAAAAAGAAGGAACACTTATTGTTTTGAGGGATTTTAGTAAATATATGACATTGCTGTTGGTAGAATGCACAGAGATGAAGGGCTTTTCAATGTTATTTGCATGCAGTATACATCCTAAGTACCGGGTAACTAATGCAACCTCATTTTTTAAACATCTTATTCACTCATATTTGCAATTTCAGCAAAGAGTTTATACAAAGATCACTTGAAAAAAAGTATCTGACTGCCTCAGTGGGCAGAAATTGAGTTAAATTTAATTACCCTTTAGACAATGATATTCCCAAAGACATTTCCAATTAGTCAAATCTGCTTTTACAAAATTTCTATCACGTAATGAGGAACTGTATTTCATAAAAGCTGTCCAATAATTAATCACATGGTTTACACATATTGTTGTTGCTACCTTGTTTGGCGTTCAACAATAAGGGATA
>BEXV01000313.1:188373-208377 GCA_003118195.1 Hemicentrotus pulcherrimus | reverse complement strand
CTAAACAACGATTTTGAGATAGACTAGCTACAGATAATATTGTGTATCTCGGATATTCTAGAGTCGTCTACTAGAGAATCATTGTGTTATGTACTTAAGCAAGAAGATTGAATAAATGCTACTGAAACTGTAAACAAGCTCCTCGCCTCATCCTTTATGCTCCTCGCTTCAATCACCGATCCCTACACGACAGTATTAAGTCTTGGTCTACCAGCATAGCATGACTATGGGTACAGGTGGTCCTACATCCAGACCATTCAGTCTCACATTGAAACCTTGGAGAACAAAGTATGAAAGGGTACCTTCGAAAAATTTCTAACCTGGGAAAAATGACTTGCACACATTGGTGAACAAATACGTAGAGATTGCTCAGTGATTAATCATGGATGATAATTTCTGAAAGATTTGGAAAGCAGATTTACTAACTTTTTTTTTTTTGGGGGGGGGGATGTCTTGTTCGCATTTGCAAACAACAGCCACTTCAGGCACATAAATTGTTGACCGCTGGTTATACTGGCAGTCCCTGTACAAGAGAGTCTAAAACTGGGCAATTAAACTGTTGCTCTACTAATCAGATATGAAATACGGTAGTTATATCCTATTACAAAGCATTTTTATGACATGAAACAAAAGAAAATTATGAACACAATATGTAAGAATATTTACAAGAATAACTGCAAATGGGACAGTTGCCATAGCATTTCAAAGGAAGTGATTGCTGACTAGAAAGAATTAAAAACCTTTATTATTTCTAAGAGAAAAAGGAAGAATACCTTGAATTAGGAGTGATCCAATAGCTAGACTCTCTGCGGTGGCCCAATCTATGGAAGACCCTTCCTCTACTTTCTTCAGTCGTGTAGCCACAAAGGTCTTCTTGAGATGAGGGTGTATACTCTACAAAATAATAAAGTGAGAGTGGTGATCAATTTGTTGACATAACCTTGTATAGAGTGGTGAAGTGTGACGTCATCAAAAATCTAATTTTAGAATTTCTCATTATTTTTTCTTCATTTTCTTAAAGAGCATCAAAAATAATGTCCAAATGTCGAAAACCAATTGAATATGTTACGTATTGGCTGAGACATGACCATCTGAATAAATATCTGCCCTATGGGAACTCGGTGTTATATGCTCTGAAGAAACAATTGAGAAATTCTAAAAATGGATATTTATGACGTCACAGCTTCGGTACTCTATTGCACTTGACACTGGCTGCATGTATTTTGTGTTCACACTATTCACATAAAGTAACCACATAAGGTTGCATCAAGTTATCAAGACTGTAAAAGCACAGTAGTATTTTTCAGGGTAAAGGATACAAAAGAAAGGAAGCTGTATATGTCTAAATCTGAATCAAATCTTTTAGAGTCGAGTCAAATTATTGCAGAATCTACACAAACTAAAAATTAGGTCATGTAAATATAATAAACAGGCATTGAATATCAAACACATTTACTAATTTTTTGAAGAATACTTACAAATCCATCAGGAACCTCAACAGACTTTCCCCCAATGAATTTCAGCAACTCTGAATCAATACCTGCAAGGCATCAAGAAGAATGCACAAAAATTAAAGATACATGTAAAATAAAAGTGAGATACAAGATAAAATACATATGAGCACATCGACTTGGACCCAGAATAATAATAATAATGATAATGGGTTCTTGTTTAGCGCTCATGTCAGTCATATTTTACCCACCTGGTGTTCAGACTATATCCCTGGCTTTAGCACGGCTACCATACTGCTCTCTCGGTTATGAGACCACTGTTCTACCACTGAGCCAGATACATTGTAGATATTCACATATATCAATATATTTTATTACTTCCCTCCAGGTTCTACGCCCACCAACTCACCGGTATCCCATGATGCAATGTGTGATGGAGGTGGTGCACATGATGACCATGGGCCTTGGAGGATGGATTCATAGGCGTGGTCAGGGGCGGAGTCCGCCTCCTTCAGACACCGGTTCCACTCCCTGACCTGCTCCGACACATTCTTGTCAACCTCCTCCTTACTGACAGAGCCCTCTTCCTGGTAAGTAAAGAAAAGAAATACATGACAGATTAAAGCTTCATTCACACATGAAAGAATAAAATGCTTTGAGGAAGAAAAACAGCACTGCAGCAAAGATAAAAGACAGCATTCTGTGCATCTTATTTCTTTATCTCATAAGACACAGAGAGCGTAAAGCATGTGTGACGTCCTCTGCTGTGTTCTACTACTCTTTTACCACTCATTTGCTATTAACATCTAAATGGGCTTTATTTTGGTGTTAAGTTTTTTCTTGAAGCTGAATGAATCATGCATGAATGAGGCCTAGCTTCAAAAGCAATTTTACTTATCTGGTTGTTTAAAATGGCATATTCTGCATACTTTAAAAGGGATTACATTTCAAACTTGTATGTATGATTGAAATGGCATTTTATAGACTCCAAAATACTACAGTAAATGAATTATACAATGTATATCAACAAACAATTTTTCTCAGGAGATCTGAGGAACTGATTAAAACGTATCATATTTGACATAGGGTCTAGTACTACTGGCCCATCTCTGTGTTCCAATATGACAGCTCTTTGTATTTAAGCTTCAGATATGCTGAGCTTGGAACAATATGACTTTTTCTCAAATGGATATTTTTACTGTGATAGGTCAAATATATCGAAAGCTCTGTACAGTGACTTTTGTCGCACGCAGGCTTCAACTTACAGCAGTTTTCTGTATATAAGCGTCCGGTATGCTGAGCCTGGACTTGATGTTGCCGTACATGATGGGCTGGGTGAAGGAGGGGTCGTCGATCTCGTTGTGACCCCAGCGCCGGAAGCAGAGGAGGTCGACCACCACGTCTTTCCTGAACTTTTGCCTGTAGCTCACCGCTAGCCTGCATGCCGATAGAACAGCCTGGAATAGACAAAGGTGAGAATGATTTACATCTTTCTTAAGTTGTTGTACATGTACATCTCAACTATTACCTCACTGTCCATCAGAAAGTTAAATTCAATACGAGTCATATTTTATTTACAATCTAAAAAAAAAATCTAAATTCGGCAAAGAAAAAACACATTGACTTTTATCACACACACAACAAAGCAAAGTCTTTTAAATATCTCACTTTAATTTTTTTGTTTACATTTATTTTCCATGATTAGTTTCATATTGTTATCGTACCTAACAAAAATGCCACAGCACTAATTTCCTTTGGCAAGACATTGATCTACATTTGTCACTCCCCACCCAGGTGTTAAATGGGTACCTGGTAGGATGAGAAAAGCTCAATGTGGTTAGATTAGCAAGTGTGCGCTTGTAAAAATTACACCTGGCTGGAATGCTCCCCAGGGAGCACCCAGGGAGTGGAGAATGTGCATACATTGTGTGCGGGTAAGCCTGAATCTGATGACAGAGGTAATAATATATATCTGTACAGTGCTTTGAGAGGGTTTGCGGTCCTGAAAAGCGCTATATAGAACAAACTATTATTATTATCATTTTTCAGAAAAAATTATATCCTTACAAATGTATGCACACATCAAACCATAATACCATACCTGCCAACATTTCACAGAAGAAATAGAAATCTCTCAAAGCAAATTAGGAATGCAGTATATTTTGCATGCTTCTATACATAAATTATCATCCTAAGAACAGAATCTAATTGACAC
Organism: Hemicentrotus pulcherrimus; assembly: GCA_003118195.1. NCBI lineage: Eukaryota > Metazoa > Echinodermata > Echinoidea > Camarodonta > Strongylocentrotidae > Hemicentrotus > Hemicentrotus pulcherrimus. Next base: position 204,711 of record BEXV01000313.1, on the reverse strand, counting down.
CAGTATTGAAGAAAAAGGACAAAAACAGGAATTATTCCTCCAAAATAAGAATGGTTAGCAGCTATAGATTGTATTAATCTTGAGTGACATGACCCTACATATCATAGTTTATATGAATGTGTGGGATATCTTTTCAAAAATCTTGAGTGACATGACGCTACATATCATAGTTGATATGAATGTGTGGGATATCTTTCCAAATACAGGTGATGTGAATTTGTATTATTCATACCTCTGGGTCTTCGCCATTCACGTGGATGACCGGATTTCCATTCATTTTGGCGATGTCACTGCTGTACGGAGAAGAGCGCCCTCTCTCGGATGGAGTGGTAAAGCCTATCTGGTTGTTGACAATCAGATGTATAGAGCCACCGACTGCATAATGAGGTAGGTTGGCCATTGCAAAACACTCGGCAATCACTCCCTGTGGGGAAGGGGTAAAAATGAAACAATAAAAAACCTATACAATTTTTAATTTATCTTACAGACAAGTAATCCATGAAACTGGCTTCAATTTTCAAGCTTAGTTTTTCCATTAGATCATTCAGTATTCAATAGATAAATTAAAACTGCTAATCATCTTTTAATGAAAATTTACCATCCATTTCGGAGAAATTTCTTTTTGGGGGGTCAGTTTGTACTCTGATTCAGTAAAAATATAAAATCTCCACATTTCATTTTTCTATCAGCAGAATTTTTTGTTACGTACCTGGGCAACAAAAGCAGCATCACCATGAAGAAGTACATTTATGACCTTATCACCATGGCAACCATTGGATGATGGATCTAAAGTGTAATCACCTTCTCGTTTACTCATCTGGCGCCCTCTAGCTTTACCAATTCCAACAGGTATGTTAGCCTAAAAGTAATCAGATACAGGTATTAGATAAATGAGTGATTTTCTTTTTGATTTTTTTAATGGTGGACAATTTTTACTTTTAATAATCGATTCACATCTCATTGAAGTATATTCTTTATAGTCTTATAAAACTCCTAAAAAATGCCTCAATGAAAGCATTTCAAACTCAAACCTTGAATGGAATGTTTAAGTCTAGGAGGAGTGAATCTCCTTATGAAAGTATTAACAGCAACATCTATGAATTTGTTGGTTGCTTACAAAATAGAGTTATGAGAAATATTCTAATGTATGATTACACAGAGCAATAATAACATTACCACAGCAAAGGATCTGATGTCAACATACCTGGTAGTCTGGGTTCATAAAATATCTTCTTGAAATTGAAAGGGTAGGTGCATGTGCATAATACAGATTAAAGTGCTCTTCCGACTGTATTATTACTACCACAAGCACAAGCACATTTCAGAGCAAGCGATACAGTACAAACTACAAACTTCTCTTCTCTGTCGGAGAGATAGAGAGAGATATAAGGGTGACGGACAAGGTGGTCTGGTCCTATCGCATCTTTGGTGGTTTACCTCAAGATGTGAAGGGTTAGGAATGAGAGAGAGATGCAACGCTTTTCCATCCACATCCAGATCCACAGTAGTCCCTGTGTATACACACACAAGAAATAATAGTACAATAAGAACATTGGAGTGGTCCTACATGGAGAGAGAGGGAATCTTCTTGGAGACAATCAGAGCTGCTTTTTGATCCAAATTTAATAGGTTGTCTCTTTTTTTTTTATTCTTTTGTTTGTTTGCCTGTCTTACGTTTATCTAATTGTATGCATTAATCACTGAAATTCATCCAAAATGTACATGCATATTATCCTCTGTTAAAAGTCATCGCCAGAAGGGCTTTTCTTACCTGTATGTACAGTGTGAGTCAAAAAAAAGTTTACACCTAGAAATTTTTTAATTATTTAAAATATCATCGATGAACATTAAATTGTTATATGTCTTATGAAAGAGTGTTTTATCCCAAATCATTTGGTACAATTTTTGTGTGGTATGTGTTCACGCTTTGATGAACAGGAGACATTGTTTGCAAGAGTGCCAAAATCGACTTGCGCCAAAGTTGCTTATGTGATGTTTGAATAAAACAATAGGGATTTGGGTCTTTGCAGATCCAAATTACATCCCTTACAAAATTAATCATGCCACACATATCAAATATCTAATATCAAATATCAACAAACATTTGTGCTCGCGTGGGTGTGTGGGTGTGTGTGTCTTTGCCCTTTGCAAAAAACATATGCAATGCATTTCATTTGATACATTCAATTCATTCTCTCACTCCGCTAATCCCAACATAATACATACTGTAGGCATCACTTTGGCGCAAGTCGATTTTTGCACTCTCGCAAACAATGCCACCTGTTCATCCAAGAGTGAACAAATACCACACAAAAATGGTACCAAATGATCTGGGATAAAACACTCTTTCATAAGATGTATAATCATTTACTGTTCATAGATGATTTTTAAAATAATAAGCAATTTTCTAGGTGTAAACTTTTTTTTGACTCACACTGTATATTGTAAAGCGATATGATTTAATGCTCTCTTGTCTCTCAGCGGATGATAATTATGGCTAAACAAAGATTTTGTTAATGATGCCAAAGACGGCTATGTTTTATGTGTTTTAAAAAACAGACATTTCACTATTTTCACTAGTCAATAAATCTTAAAAGTCTGTTGATGCATTCCAACCAAAGGCCACCTCGCCGAATCCCCAAAGGCATCATCTAGATGCACTTAGGTATTGGATCACTCTGTGCTTTGCCCAAAAGATCCTCCCTCTCGCACTAAACAAATATAAAACTGAATACAAGAGTACATGGAGCTGTACTAAAATGATGTCATAAAATGTTTGATGTTTTCGATTAGTTACAGCCAGCCTTACATTAATCTACATTTATTCTTTTGTCATGTGTAAATTTGCACTATTTGTTGTATATTTGTAAAAATGTAAAGAAAAAGAAAATCAAACAGAAATAAATAAATCAAATCCAATCAAATCAAATCAAATAGTAAAGAAAAAGTCACGGGGAAAAGCAATAAAAGGTAATCAGGAATGAATTTATAGTTTATCAGCTATTAGTAAGGTCTGCTGCCTAAACCTTGATTAAAAGAACTGTGATATTTTAGCTTCATACTCAACAACAAAAATTGACAATATTGATGTTAAAATACAATAAAAATATTGGTTTATGAGCCACATTTTCTAATTTCATGAAAAAATTGGAGCTGTATATATGGCCCCAAAAATAAAATAAATTCCCAAATTGACGCAGTCAATTTAAAAATCTGCTATTTAATTATCACAACCATTTTTTTTTTTAGTCATCTGCATTCAAATTTAGAAACATAATAGCTCCAAATGTGAAGAATGCAAAGATTTGTTATTTTGTATTCTTATGTTTGTATTATAATTTAAATATCTGACTTTTGAGCTGCATGTCATGTTTTTTCCCCTACCAATTCAACTCCCATTGCAACATACACCACCAGCCATGCACTAACAATGTCCCTGTTGGTTTAATGACAAGCACTTTACCCATTCATGTGACTGTGCGTGATCACTGAACTGGCCGTCATCTAAGTATGTGATTTGGCCGAGGTGGGTGATATGATAATATCATATTTTGAAATTGCAGCTGTCTCTAGCATACCCTCATCCCTCTGGCACTTGGTACTAAGGTCAACAACTTTTCTCTATGTTTTGGGCCAACTCGTGAAATAAGCCACTTTAAAGGTACTATATGTCCCTTTTGCAGCCAACCTCAAATTCTGTAGAACTGTGCAGGAATTATGAATATGTCATGTATGTCCTATCTGTGAAATTTAAACGTTAGCAGTGTCCTCATATTCAAATCATGCAAGGAAACCCATTTACTTGCTAGACTTCACTGTCAGACACTATTGAGTGACTGACTGCCTTTCTTTCTTCTTTGGTAATAACGTACATGAAAAGAGTTGTAAAGGGTACATGAGCATTTGTCTACATCAATAACCCACTTCTTGTGATGGCCAAGATTAAACTGACTGAATCTTTGCGAAGCATAAAATGTATGACCATTTGGTACAATTGTCTGAAAATCTAGACTATTACTTTTGGGCTCTATAGCCCTAAAGTCGATTTGACAACTTATAGGCTTATTTTCCCACTTGAAGACATTTTCAAGCCCCATCTTTTTTAGGGAAGTTCTAAATTAGTAATATCTTTCAAATGCAGTTGGAATTTAACTTTTTCATTTTTTTGGCCTGCAAATGGGACATAGTACCTTTAACGGTCATCGAGTGTGTATATACGGTACCAAGATTTGTCCATTTTAATACTTTTAGAAATTTATCTCCCAACAATGCCTGTTTTAAATCGGCTAGCATTAATTTGGAATTAAAAGACAATAGTTGACCTCGACAAGTGTTTGCTTAAATACACATACTCTCATGTTTCATTTGTTGCTTTTGTTCCATGCATGTATTTGACTGAAAATTGGTTTAAGAAAAAAAGAAAAGTGAGTCACTTACATAGATGAGTGGGAATGTCTCCCACACAGAGAAGGTGTGGGGGAAACTCAGGGTTGCCCCGAAGTTTCTTCAACATCACCATTGGTGGGTAACCGAGCGGTCCCATTAATAGATTCAAGCGCCCTCTATGTGGCATGGCTAATATAATGTCTTCCACTCCATCTGTTCGGGAGAGGGAACAAAATTGAATGAATAATCGTGTGAGACTCGGTATGAAATCATATAAAGAGCATACTTATGTATTCTACTATTCAAGTAGTCTGATAGAAATATTTGACATTTGATACAAATAGTGACGGTTGTTTGTTTGTTTTTTGTTCTTGTTTTCTCCCCTCCATGTGCTTATCATACAAATTCAAGACAGTGTCATCAGGGTCAGAACCTGGCGGATATCAGCACTTTATAAGTATTCATATTATCAGTATTACTAAGGTCATCATTAGTATTGACACTATTATTATCATTACTATTGGCATCAGCAATATTAGTATAGCAGCAATAGAAGAACAATCATCATCATCATCATTATCACTACTACAACTGTCTTTAAAAAAGCTTCATCATCATTACTCCTTTTAATACCTGATGCAACTTGAGTAAAAAGTTGATAGAAAAATAGCCATCATGCTTTCAGTTGTTATTATAATTAATATTGTCATCATTGTTATCATTGGTAGAAAAAGTAGCAGTACCATCATCATCATTAATAGGGACTTTTAGATTGAGTGGACGTGTTGACTCAACTGCCCATGTTGACTAGAACGACGATATACATGCATGCAGGAAGTAACACTATGATCATGACAAACAAAGAGGACAAAATATACAGTTCCTCATTCTACCCTCAACAATTGCTTTGGTAGACAAAAGAACATTCTTCACTGCTATTATATAAAAATGTGTAGATCAGGTGAATATGCATGTGACACCTGTTCTACACATTTTACATTATAGCAGGGAAGGGATGTTCCTTTGTCTACCTGAGGAACTGTATATTTTTTGCGCACGCGGCATACTAGTACCGTACTAGATTTAGGAAAATCAAGGTTGACGCATTCTCGATCGCTGACTGAGACGACGTGACGCATGCTCAGTGCCTTAAAATTACGTCACATGTTGCAGTCAAAGCTGTCAACGTGCAAATCTAAAAGTCCCTATTATTACTACTACTACTACTACTTCCTTTAAAAACAAAATCATAAATATTATTTCTTTACCTGAGGCAGCTTGGGTAAAGAGTTGATGGAAAAAGACCATCATGCTCTCAGCTCCTTCTCCGCCGTAACGCTTCACAGTAGCAAATTTGGTGGTCATGAACTGGTCAAATGCCTAGACAAGAAATGAAATCACAAAACATGTTAAACTTAATTTACCCCCTCCCCTAAAACTGCATTGGTCAAATACATACATACACAATAGATGTGGATAAACAAAAATACCAAAGTGATTTCAACTGTTCAACAGGACAGGAAATGACAAGACCAGTGTTACCAAAGAGTAGAGTATAAGACATAGCATTAAAGAGAGCAACTGAAGGATAAATGCAAGTACAATTTATTTGTTAACAAAGTATTTTCTATTACTGGTGATTTAATCTGGTATAAATATATACTGACAAATTTGTTAATTATCCACTTTAAAAAAACACAACATGTCATTGTGAATTTATTTTTATTTTAGTTTCCATCCTGCCATATGTTAGTAAAACTGAAACGTTACATATTTCGTCCTGTTACTTCATGGCTTGAGTTTAATATGATACTAATAAAAAATAATGTATTAAACATGACAAACCTGAGCATCTGCCATCACTTGTGCTATCTTCTGCTTCGTGGCATTGGATACGGTCCAGCGAGGGCTCTCTTCAGCTTGGTTGCCAAACCATTCTCTTTCTTCACTCGTCTGATAGTAAAAACAAAACAAAACAAAAAAATGTAACTTTATCATAAATTAAACAACAATGGTATAAAGGAATAATACTAATTTTCTGTTCTTGTATAGCAGCACACATATCATAATTGATTATGATATAATGTTTCTATGCGCTTCCAAAGGAGTTTGGATATTTATTATTAACCGGGATTTAGCTTGACATTGATGTTTATCTTTTCTCATTAATCAGCAACTCTACATTTTCTACCTAAATTGTTTGGCAAATACCGGTAATTGAATCATATATACATACCGTCAGTTTATGTTTGATTTAATTTAGTTAAAATTTCTTTTTCATCATTTAATAGAGCCCATGATTACCTAAACATGATAAAAAAGAATATCTTGATTTACATACCAGTAAGTGTGAAAACTCAACAGCAATGTTGCTACAGTAAGCCTTCTTTAGGTGGTCTAAAACCTCCTGTACTGTTCCTTCCTCTTTCCCAATGTTGACTATACCTGAAACAAAATAAAACCATGACAAAAAAGCAAAACATTGTTAGATGAAATGTACTTTGTTGATATCATCAGCAGTTTTGAACCTAGATAGCAGTAGATACTACATTTTCACCAATATCAGCTGACGAAAAGTGAAGCATTTTTTTTGTATAAATGTTTTCGGACTATAAGGACTGCTACCTGTATATGAACAAATTATTTTATGGGTGAATACACAACCAATTTCATTTTGAACTTTCCTTTCTGTTACTGTAACTGTTTCTTGACAAATATGAAAATATGGATGCAAATAATGCATAAATCACATTTTCTATCCAATGGCATTCAAACATTTACCTGTTAAATTGTAAGATTCACTGCTATCTGATGACAGTCCATACAGATGTGGATCCAACTCTGCGACAGGTCTGTATTCAGGAGAGCAAAAAGGGAAATCAATATTCAAGTTGATTTCATGCCATGACATGACATTGTGATGTGAGATTGCAATGTACATAATTAACAAATTAGTACAATTTTGTACCCATTAGGAATCATATCTTTCCATGATACTGGAGCTTTGTAAACATTGATTTTATTTGTCCATTGATTGTATTACTGGAAAGCTTTTAACTTTTCTTTCTGTTACTGTAACTGTTTCTTGACAGAAACTGGCTTTTAATAACTAAAAATTGTTTATCATGCGATAGATTAGTTTCTTACGCCTAGAAAATACTGCTGGGACACAAAAAAAGGACAGCTATGAGATGATGAGTCAGAACTAACAATGTAGTAAGTTGGTAAGCCTCGTCTCTGTTTACTAATTACTTGGCTCAGTCAGCCATTTTACATTTTCTACCAAGATTATAGATAGTGTGGTATTAAGATTAGCTTGGTTGTATGAGAGTTCTTTTTTCCCATAATGCACCCGAAGTCATGAGATCTAAACTTCAGTGAAACTTTGTTTAGCAAACATGTCTATAGAAAGGCCACCTGTCTATAACATCTTCATGTAAATGCCACCTTTCCCGCCTCTTTTGATCGGTCTTTCTATACAGGTTTAAATGTATAAGCAATTTAATTTTAAATCCAACGTACAACTTTAAAATTCACTTCTATTTTATATCTCGCTTATCAAATTAACCCAAAATGGCATAATAATCATACTTGATAGAAATATGGAATCAAGTAAATCAATGCTTTGAAAAATAGGTTTTTCATTTTTAAGTTCAATCTTATAATTAAATACTCCCTCAGTCTGTCAGTCAGTCTCTTCTGCAAAACCAACTTGTAGACTTTATAATATTTTTTTGCCTTACACTAACTTATCCTACTGTGATGCATACGTACTGTGGTTGCAACATGCCTAAAGGATCTAATGTCGCCCTCTTGTGTCCATGTTCCCGGTAGGCTGTTACGAGGCGTAGTAGATTGGCATTCTGAATCCTATTCTGTATCGCAGCTTCATCTAAAAGTGAAACAACAGTAAATTGGTACATTAACCCCTTAATTGACTACAACACAGTTCAATGTATCCTCTCTTTTTCTGCCAAGCTTAAAAAAATACAGATATGTAGTTGTCATGGTTGTAGATTGCCAAATACAAATACCGGTAAGCTAATAAAAAAACAAACTAAAAAATTTGGCCGGTCTGATGTTGATTTTCTATTTGACATTTTTTTTAAAGCTTTCTGTCCGTTTATATTGATTCACTTAGACATGACCCATTTCCTGTCATAATTTTGACAAGTTATTTATTGATGTAAATATATTCAAGCACTCTTATGAGAATTTAGAGTGAAATCAAAGATTTTAAAAGTAATACAAAGTTTGGGAAATTTTGAAAATTGGGTGGATAGTGATTCTTTACAATTTTGATAAATATTTGGATACCCCTGTGGATGTATTATAAGCACTAGAAAATTTAGCCCCTAGAACACTTCCGCTTTTGAGAAAAATTGAATATCAAAATTTACCGGTGCTCCCGGTAAATTTTGATAAATTTCAAATAACGCCTACGGCTGTACAATGGTAGTTGCGACCATGAAAATCTCAGAATATGTATAATTTCCAAATGGAAATAGCAAATCGGTCGATTTTAGTCAAAAGCATTGTTTCATAGCTTAATTAATATCCTGATCTTGAGAGGGAGCTATACAACATAAAGAGTTTGTTATTTACAATTTTATTAACTTTAGACTCGATTTCAACTGCGACAACAATCACAGAATATTGTAGGATCTCTTGAACCAAGTTTATTACCCCAGTTCATGACCCCATACCAAAACTTTGTATTACCTTTAATTTGTAAAATCATCAGAAAACAAAGTTGGACGAGTTATCCATCTAATCAGGGATATGAACATGTAGTCTAGCCCCACTAAAGTCAAAAGACAAAATATGTTTTTAAACTCTTCAGATTGTTCTGTCTAGTTACGTTGGCACAATACCCTGGATAACTCGACTGGGTCTTCATAAATTTCTATTTCCAACAAAGGCAAGTAAATGCTAACAGCTAGCAGCTGGTCCATTTTTTTCCAATGAACTTGTTATGATTTTATTCTCAATCATAATCATTCTTAATTTGTTTTAGATCTAACTCCAGTCCAGGGAGCTTGTTCATGTTTGCGTAATCTGCCTTTTTACAACTTCATGAGGATGAGGGTTAATTAATAATGGAAATGTTTCACACACAACTGTTACACAATTTTTTCAATTACCCCCACTCATTATACTCTTTTCGTCTCACCTGTATTAATCTTCTCCGCTTGTTGTTGGAGGCCGATCAAATTCAGCGGCCGCCATGCCGATTGTCGATAGCCATACACATCGCGACCGACGTTGTAAAAGCGGGACGGTAGGTGCTGAACAGCGGGAACTACTGGCGCTGCATGCTGGCAGCAAGGGGTCGACTGCGATGGCAAAATTCTGACCCGACTATGTCGAAGAAATCGCAACATGTTTACTAATTTTCAATGTCTTCTTCTTTCAAATATACGAAAAAATATAATATATGAAATATACGAACACAAATTCAGGTACATTCCTTTAATCGACCGTTGATTTCTGATGCAAATGTGATATTTCGGTACCAAAACATCGAGAAGTGAGACGTTTTATCGATATTTCGAGTAGAAATACTATTCTCAATTGCAGATGTTAAATAATTTTAACGAAAATGTTGAAACATTTATGATTTATTTTGGCAAGTATTGGACTCTCCATATCTGCCAAAAAAATTTGAAATGTTGAAATGTTTTCAAATGGATTTATATTTCATTAATCATTCGATTTGAATATTGTTTTACGGCAGGGAGTAATTATATTTCACTTCATAAAAACATTTAAGCCTTCACGAAAGGTAATCATATATTGGAGGTGTGTTGCGGGTGTGTCCGAGCAAAGGAGATACCAGCAACAATAACGCATAAGCCTAAAGTTCGTTTCCTTTTTATACTACTGACCGAGCTGTACTGACCTTTGTAAATTTGTCCTCTTGGTTGTTTTTGTTGTTTGTTTGGATTTTTATTGTTCTCATTCTTTTTTTCATGACAAAAAATTAATGATGGGTCCAGAACTCTGTAGGGTGGGGCAGTCTGAAAGCAAAGATCGAGAAAAAGATTCCATGTCGTTTTCGGTTTGATGCATGGCATCTTGCAACAAGACTGAGAAATAATATACGGGTGGATGCCACGCGCATTGTTAACTAAAAATGTCAATTTGGGCTAAAAAATTTGAAAGAATGTCCAAAATCATGATTTTTAATCGAATATGAAAGATCTGATGAAGAAATTTCAATTGATATAATTTTCATTACGAGTTTAATTTAATAAACCTCTTAAAGGGAGAGTTCAGTGTTGGTCAATATTCAATTAAGCGCGGGAACGAAACTATGATGTAAAAAACATTAAAAAAAACATATAATAAATGTCTAAGAATGCATCATTAAAGATATATATCCGAAACATTACATTAGAGTGAATATGCGACCTCCTATAAACTGCAAAGAAATTTGGCAAATAAACAAAACATGTGGTGAATGGTTTGATAATTCAATACTAATTTGACAGACATTATGGTGGAAAGATAATGTTTTGATGAGTAATTATTGGAGAGTTATTTATTCATAATTTAACATTGAAATCGCACATAACTAAGGTATATATCTTTATTTTCCTTATGTACAAAATTCAAAGTATCTTCTAAAATTTCTAAAAACGATTGTACTAGTTGATTTGGAGGCCGATTAATAACATCAATTAAAACACTTTTTTAAATAACTTTTACAACAAAATGTAATAAGGAATAACTTTATACTTTATCAGCCAGAGGCTATCGAGTTTTGGCAAGGCCCGCTGTCTAAGCCTTGATTGCAGAAACTGTTATATATTTTTTCAACAACAAACTCAACGATATTGATGTTTAAAAACAAATATTGGTTTATAAACTACATTTTCTAATTTCAAAAGTTACAGCTGTATAATATTTAAAAACGTAGATGTTGATCTGAAATAGAATTTCTAAATTGATACAGTCACTCAAAAAATCTGTTAAACCCCAAGCAAATTTCACAGAACTATTTTGAAGTTTTAATCTGAATCTGAATCTGAATTAGAAATAATTGATTGGATAGGAAAAAAAGGCAGAAATATGAAAGAAAACTATTGAATGACAAGTCTCATTGTAAGAAAACATGTGTACATTATGTGCTCATACTATTATCAACAAAACTTTGTCATAAAAAGGCTTGGCCTGTCTTTCTACAAGACTTTTGATATGTTCTTGCATGATGGAAGTGATAATATCATAAGTAGCGCGTTTATCATAATTACCGATATTTATCAGTCTCATTACAATTGTGAATTTGTATAAAAGTCATTTGGATTCAACTTTTAACATAGAAACAATCAATGCTCCAAATGTAAAGACAGCACAGATTTTTAAATTTGTGTACACCTTGTTACCAATACTTCAACACAAATTGTTGTGAGTTAACTATACTAATCCACATCTTTGATACCTTTTTCTAAATGTTATATACTATATCTGTGTGATGCTACCATTGTTATATTGCTTTTGTATTTGGATGTATGTATTATAATGTAAATGTATAATGACTACACCTGTACTTTGTAAAACTGACAATTTCATGCTTGAGCTGCATGTCGTGTTTTTTTTCTTCTTCAATTCAACTCTCACTGCAACACCCCCTACAATGCCTCTATTGATGACGCCCACTATCTATTCATGCACTGTGCGTGATTACTGGACCGACATCTAAGTATGTGTTAATCGGCATCTATAGTATGTGTAATAAATGACTAATTTGGGGAATCCCCATCTCTCAAGGGGCATTATCACATTTTGAAATTGCACTTGTCTCGACCACACCTTCATCCCTCTGGCTCTAGGTAAGTCAACATCTTTTCTCTTTGTTTTGGGCCTTCTCGTGTAATAAGCCACTGGTCATCGAGTGTGAATACACACACACACACGCTCTCACTCACACTCCCTTGCGTGTAAAGTCGGGGAGGTGAAATCCCACATGTCGCTTTGTATGAGGTGAATGTGTACAAGCAAGGTGTATGAGCAGTGGCTTATTTCATTACAAAAATGCCATGTTTTGTATCATTTCGCTAGATTGTATCTATAAGGGTGTTAGCCTACATGACTTGTGCATTATAAACTTTAACAAAGAGTTAACATCCATTCGGTTCTAAGTACCGGTAGACATTTCCCACTTAATTTGTCTATCCTTTCGTCCGTGTTTGGAGCCAAGCTCATATACTTTAAGATAGAGTTAACGCCCTTCTGGTTCTGTAACTGTTATCATTCATATTTATCTAAAACTGCGCATGCATGAACTGTTCCTTCTATTTCAAAAGAAACCGAACATAGTTGGATTTTTGTATCTGACTGTTTTATTTTTCTCATTGTCATGCAGAAAGATGCATGCCAATTCATTTGTAGAGTTTCCAGTACATTACTTTACAAATCACAGTCTCGTGCAAGATAACTGTACATGTACAATAGACATTTGGGAATTCGAATGCATTGCGTTCAAAAAACCGCGCACTGGAAGAGCCTGAATTGAAGGTGCCAAAGTTCGGACATAATTTATGTCTATAATTCTTGAGAGACAAACATTTCACAGACAGGAACACACATACAGGTGAGTTATTCTGCTCTATTATGCATTTGTTGATGTAGGATATGAAACAAATATACACTGCCTTCTTGTCAAGTTACTGGTTAAAACTATCTAGTGCTAGGACAGAGAGGGAAAAGGGCAGAGAATAGGATAGACGAGGAAGAAGGAAAAGGAAAAATGGTTAATGAACAGGAAGGGGGAGAAAGAAAGGGAGAGCGAGCTAGAGGGGAAAAGAGAAAGAAAAGGATTTACAAGCAAGAAGAAGGGGTAAAAAAAAAATAAAGAACAGGAGGGAAGGAGAGAGAAGGAAAGAAAGAAAGAGACAGAGAGACAGGCTAGGGTGCAGTGTCCTAGTCCATTATAGTTCAAGCATAATGCATTTCAACAAAATGGTAGTATACGCACTTTTAACAATGAAGGATTGTCGGGCTTATCACAAGAAGCCTATTAAAATTTACAAAGGGAGAAACATATTTTGAAGGTATGTGCATGATTTCTTGTGAGGTATGCAATTGAATACATTCTTTAGGGTTGAAAAATCCTGCACCCGCTTTGCACTGTTCGCATTCTCGGTAAATGATAATGATATATAAGTTGTTGCCAGGCAGGACAAATACTATTATTCTTATCAGGTGAATGAAATGGTCTGTATCGAGGCCCTTCACAAAGACGTATGCATTAAATTTGGTTACATTACGAAAACAGCCTATTATGGCGTTGTTCGTTTTTGAAAACATAATATTTCATATTTTTAGGTAATTCGTTCGAATTTAGCTGATTCATAAATTGACCAAGGTGAAAGAGATACAAGTCAAAATATTGTTGAATATTGCCTCTCATTAAAAAAGTTTATTAGTAGGAGCAATGTATCTAGTGTTCTTTAAATTCAGAGTGCCTCTTTTGTAGTAATACAATTCTGTTTATTTGAGTTTTGGAGGAGTTCCCCCAGGCAAGAATTCTATAGTTTAAATAAGGTATTACATTAGTGATGGGTGAGTTATTTCCAATATATTTGATAGAAATTTAATTTAATTTTGTTACGGACACCAACATTTCTCGAGATTTTTCTTATCACATTATCGGTATGGATATCCTGGTTAAAGTCCAAAAATATATCTATGGTATGTAATTGGTCATCCATAGCTGTAGAAACTTTCTTAATCAAAGTAAATATAGCATGGAAAGTATATGCTTCTCTCTAAAACCAAATTGTGTACTACAAAAAACACTGTTGACTCTTGAAATGCTAGAGTGCCGTAATGGCAGCCATGATAAAGCCGGGGTAATAGTTGCGGATCGAGCGCCATGTATGTATTATAATTCTTGAATATTGAATTGTATATCTGATTTCTTGTCAAAATCACTGTTCTGTTGAAAATGACACTGAAACTGAGTGTGAAGTATGACAAATACGAGTGCTATGCAAAAACCCACTATTATCATTATTATTATATTTTCAATTGTTGTAAAGAAATTGTTGTTAAGAGATTTCCGGCTTCCTCTTAGATCCCGCTGGTTTAAAGATTTTTTTTTCTTCGCCTGACTTGTTTTCAATTACATGATCGAGCACGCGATCTTAATTTACTGGGTGCACTCCAAAAATTTCTTTACAACAATAAACGTTATTGTGGTACTGTTTCATGTAGTGGCACATAGTAATCACATGGAAGATACATTACAGAAGACTGAATTTGAACCCCGGACAATGCTCTCTCTCTCGCAGTACAATTAGGTAAATGCATATGACCTTTACCTCCCCCCCCCCCAACCCCCTCCCGGAGCTGTACGTCAACGACTTCATTTATTTTATTCCAGACGGTAGGTTTTACAAGCAAAGGAGAACCTCGACACAATGATGATGAAGTAAATATACTTGTTATAGCTTAATGTTTCCAAGGTTCATGATTACCTTATTGATGATGAAAATTAGGAATGGATAGTTGAATCATTCGTTGACATAATGAGGGTGAAAAAATGTTAACACTGTTCCCTTCTTGAGAGCCCTACAATCCTATTATTACACCAGGATTTAGCATAATTTGAACCATTGGGAGGTCGCGTCGGGTCGGATGGTTGCGTTTAATACCCTATACCTTTTATGAAAACATGTTTCTTTATTCACGAAATGTCGGAGGTAATGTTTGTGAAATAAACCCCTTTCACTCTACAATGCATGGCCTAGTCCAATTACAACATATATTATAAGTTAAATCAAGAAAGAAAAAATTACTGGACAGATTTATAATGTGTAAAAAAAACCTTTATAATCTCGGTAGCCCTATATTACACTGTTATGCTTTATTGCGCCATAAAAAGTCATGCGTGTATAATGTCCGACTTTCGAATGTATTTTAAACAGTTTAATTATTTCAAAGTCATAATTAAAATGTTATCAACTAAAAGGTCCTTCTGAGATAATACATATTCGGTCAAAAATCAAACATCATAATTTTTACATTCTTTCAAATTTTGAACCCCCAAAATAAATTTTTAGTAAGAAAAAATGCGCGTGGCATTCACCCATAAGTCATTATTTAGTATTTTTGCAACAGTATGGATGCCATCAAATACCCGAATTACCGTCCAAAGTAAAAATCATGTCTTGGCTGGTCTATATTAAAATGTTTAAAGGTCCCGTTTCACTCCAATTCCAAGACAAGCTAACAAAATTGGTTGCCAAACATTTTTTTAATAAAATATTTTTTTAAATGCCAGCACAAAAAAAAAAAATTAAAAATGTACATTTACCTTTCAAAAACATATTTTTGGACTGATTTACACACATTACCTTTAATGAAAACCATTTAAAATGGGCATTCCGCGATTATTATAGCCCATATTCATATTTATTAATTACCCAGCTTTTTTTAAACAAATCATCGTCATCATGAAAATAGTAACATACAAATACAGATCTGACAAAGATTAAAAGGTTCGAGCCCTTTCGATTATCGACCATGCCCCGTCGAGCAAACGTTTCGATATTTTTTTTTTTCTCACGGAGTTACATAAATGACTTTTATGAATAAATGGGCTCCAGGGTTGTGTTGGATCGCCTTGAGCACCTTCCGTTGTGGATATGTGCGCCATAGAAATATCCAATACTGTTATTATTATCATTATTATTTCTAATATTAATTAGTGAAGCAATTTACTGTTACAGATATACCGATCAGATTACATTTATTTTAAATGCATAATGGCGGCCAGGAGCAGAACTAGCAAGGAAAGACAACTGAAAACGACCAGCAGACCGGTGTTTGGTGATGCCGTAGACGAATCCGATGTCAAAGGGGTATTATTGTTATCATCATTGTTATTATTATTTTTATTGTTATCATTATTGGAGTAGTAATAGTAGTAGTAGTAGTAGTAGT
>BEXV01000313.1:128929-149218 GCA_003118195.1 Hemicentrotus pulcherrimus | reverse complement strand
TCCTCAGATGCATATCGAGGGTAACATATCTGACCCTCATTTTTTGGAGAATTAGCATAGTAATTATATTAATGTACCAAATGGAGATTCCAACATATATCTCTATTTGCCTATAACACACAACAAAACCACACAATGATAGCTCATTCACTTTTCTTTTAATTTTTCAGCCTTTTCCTCTTATATGTCTGCTTTTGCATGAAGTAAAGATACAAAATAATTACAAATTAACTATACATATCTGTTCATGCCCCTATATGCTTTAAATATAACAATATATATACCGGTAATATTATTTGATTTCAAATGTTTTGATTTCAACTGTTCAAATTTAATGTTGAAAACTGTACTCAAAGCTGGTGATAAAGCTCACTGACATATTTTCGATCATGAAATGTTTTTGGATATGATTTTCCTACAAGGACAATTTGCTTTAGAACTCGTCAATCCTAGATTTGTAATTGTTGAAATCGTTTTGATTGAGTTATGTGTGCAACAATAAACTAACTTACTTTTGGCTATAGATGGCGCTCGCTGTTTATGATTTCGGATTGCACAATCTGTTGAATTTAAATGCCCTCCTCGCATGCGATATGCTCCTGGCAAAATTATAAGAGCGGTGCGCTCAGAGAAACATGCCCGATAGATTAGCGGGAGATGTACGGCAGCAATTCGCTGCATTAGAGCAACAGCAGTCACGTCACCGCGGTTTCCATGCATAACATTTGGCTGGAATACACGCTGGCATAGCGCAAATTCCAATCATTTTCCATCGGTCTCTCGATCAGACCGGACTTGGGGACAGAGGAGACGACGGTGTAAGGAATATTCACAGCTAATCCTGCCAAGTTGGAGAGGTAAGCAGAAATCGGATAACCCCTGCACGTCTGCTTGCGATCTTGAGGGCTGTTGCGGGGTCGGTGATTTGTTTTCCTCCGCTGCCTGTCGACGACATTTGGCCTACAGGCCTCGAAAGGCCGACCGGTCGATTCCCAGTAATGTTGATGCAACAAGCCCCTTTGTGCATGTGTACGGATTGAAGGATAATCGAAACATCGAAACACCATCGGGGATCTTGAGTGATTTTTAATCTGGAACACACAGTCGCTGAACGATCGATGTACAAACCCTTTGAGTTGGACTAGGATAGCTATTGAACCTTGTCTCGAAACCGAGCTTAAGTTGACATTGAGGATACGGAATGTAACTGCAGTCGACCATGGCATCACAAGACGCAGAAGACGAAGTGTCTTTTCTGAGGACGGTAAGAAAAACATTCGTATCTTTTACACAAGAAGGATGTGAAAATTATGTCATAAAATGATGATGATGATGATGATTGATCGATAGGGATGATGATGATGATGACAGGGATGATGATGATGATAGAGATGATGATGATAGAGATGATGATGTTGATGATGTTGATGATGGGGATGAAAATGGTAATCGAGATGATGATGGTAGTGGTGATGATGATGGTGGTGTTGGTGGCGATGATGATGATGATGATGATATTGAAGATAACATTGATGAGGGAAATTAAGACGATAAATGAGATGTAGAAAATTATATAGAATGGTTAATGTAATCAATGATGAAAATGATGGTAACGATGATGGTGATGATTATGATGGTGATGATGATGGTGATGATGATTGTGATGATGCTGATGTTGATGATGATGATATTGAATGATTTACATGCTTGTAGATGATAATGCTGATAATTTGTGATATATGGACTAATGATGTTAGCAAGGATATTGGTGTTCATCATTATCAAAACCCTGCACACTTGGCTGCAGAGATACAGGAATATCACCTTTTAGTGATTGTCTCCTCCAACTTCTAAACCTCCAAAATACATGTACAGACAGTACATGGAATAGTTTGCTGACCTACTTATGAACTTGTAGACTAGTCTGCTCCCACAGACTGTATTCAGACTTAAAGGGATCGTTTAACAATGTTAAATCTGAGATACACGGCCCTACATGTATGTGTTATCTGTGATATGGTGTAATAATGAAGCCCTAGAAAAAATTCGCTTAAAAATGATCAAGAAGTGTCTCAAAAAAGTAAAAATCTTTGAGTGACCAGTTTTACCATACTCGTTTTCCCCAATAGACTGTAGTGTTATGAAAAACCGTCAGGCGAACGGTTTTCAAAATTTGTAATTCCAATCATAAATATCTTGATAATCAGACAGACGATCGGCTTGTAAAAGTTACGGAGTTCCTGACTGACCTAAAGGTTTATAATTATCATTGCATCATGAGCTAAATCCAGAATTTTGTTTCAGAATCTGAGACAAAGTTACTGCATCCCTTTAATTTGAGAACATTTTTTCTTTTTCTTTAAAATGTAATGAATTATTACAGTGTTGATAATTGTAGATATTGTAGACTAGTGGACCTACATGTATAGCTTTAAGTCCTATCCAAGGGACTTGAAAGTTGATAATTAGTGCAGTGACTTTGTTTTGAGCCTAGGACCTCTCACTTATCCTGAGACCACTGCTCTACCTCTGAGCCATGCATTGAGATAAGGATTATTACCAATATTATTTATAACAAATAGGCAAAATAATGTTTCTATTAAGAGTGTTTAAAAAACCTTTTCAGGCTTCTTATTTGATAAACATTTATGCTTTTGAGAGTTAGAGGAACACCTGAACAAGTTTGCAAAAGTGTAGGAATACATTACATGTATTTTGAAGATAAGTCGTAGATTTAGCCACAAGTCTGCATATTACAATATCCAAACAAATAAATTCTAATCATCTTTTCTCTTGTCTATCAAGACATGCCTCCAGCAACAATACAATGTATGCCTGTATTTCTAAGTAATAGATTTATTTCCTCTCCTCTTTATCTTTATCAGTGTACATGTACTGTGGCGACCGTGACTTGTTAGTCATATTTAGGTTTGTTCTGCTTGGCAAATCATATCTTAGTTTGTTTTGATACTTTGATCAAGAACATGTACAGCAAACATACATGTAGATGGTGCAGTACATGTATACACTTTACAATCAATCATGTAAACTATTGGGATCAAAGGTTTCTCTTTTTCCCCATTGATAGGAAATAATAGGCAGTTTACTCTCCAGACTAGAAACTTAATTTTATTTCAAGAATTGAATTGCATTTTGCTCCTGTAGTGATCATGTACATTGTACTTACATGTACATTTGCACTTTAGGCAAAGCAAATTTGTTAAATGTCTAGCTCTCCCTTTGCTGTGAAAGTAAGAATACATTCTTTAGAACACAGTCCTTGTGAAAGTAAGAATACATTCTTAAGAACAGTCTTTCAGCCCCATAACGTTTATACTTAATTGTTTCATGGTAGAGAAACCAGTTCAGAAGGAGTGTGAAAGAATACATTAAAGAAAAATATAAGAATGGAAATAAAATAGGAATAAAAAAGGAAGAAGGTAGAAGTAATATGAAGGAAGAGAAAAAAGAAAGATAGAAAAGGGGTAAGAAAAAGGAAGTAAACAAGATAGAAAGAAGAGGGAAGAATTGAAGAATAAGAGTAAGGAAGAAAGATTTGATAAAGAAAGAAAAAGAAACTACCCATCCTAAATGATACTTAGTAATTTTGTTTGTTTGTTTCTCCTCTGAATTAATCAGTATACTTCCTGTGTGGCAATAATATCCAGGTACAATATCCACTGGTACTGCCTGCCGGCTCCAGTGAATGCACAATCATTGTTTACCAGTATGTTTGCTGTTTGCTTTTTAATGATGTTTGAGGGTTTGAAGTTCAGGCAAAATGAAAGAATGCCAAAGTTGACAAAATGTGGGTTATGGTTGTGTTCATTCCTCCAATTTGTAGAATACATTGGCAGGTAGAGGATTTTCTTGTTATTCTTTTTAGACTTACAACTTGTAAAGATAATAGTCAAATATCTGTATTCTACATATTATCAAATCTATTTATATTAACTTTTGGTTGAACATTAACAACTCTTTGTGACACCTCTTAAAGATGATTTATTTTGCTAAAGCTCTATGTTTTTTCCCCAATGTATGAATGCAATATTTGGCCCAGCATTTTTTTAGTTTTTAACTGATTGAAATAAAGCTTTTTTACACAATATACAGTAGTCAAATATTACTTGTGCAGAAAACCTTCCTAGAAATCAAAAGTGAAACAAAGTATTTTTCACTTTGAATTGGGTGTATAGACACATTAGACTTTATACTTTTTTTTACACCAGAGTCATCAAATATTGATTGACGTAATGAAATGAATGCTAAAAGTTTGTGCACACATAATGCAAGGAAAAACAAAACAAAAAAAATTAGGCAATATCTACACTGTAGGTTTGTAGTCTACGTGTATGTGTACATTATAGTTTCCCAAGAAGCCTAAACAAGAATTAAATTGTAGTTGGTAAAATAGCCAGACATCTCAAATATAAAGTTGAGTATTAGCTATAAGCAAAGGAGATTAGGGGTTAAAATAAATTTAGATAGCCTAGTTGCTGTCTTCATATCATATATTTAAATAGCCTACTCGCCGTTTTCATATCATATATTTAGATAGCCTAGTCGCCTTCTTCATGTATATTTAGAAAGCCTAGTTGCAGTTGTTATAACATATTTTTAATTTATTTTGCAATCGTGCTCCATTTTCTCTTTTGAAGATGAGCCCAGATTTTGTTGTTTGATTTCAATTGAAAATTATTGGGAAATTTACAGACAGTGTTAAATTTATAATCCTAAGAATTACATTTTGTCATTTATTATTTCTATCTTTTTAATTACAAATGTACAAAATAAATGACAGAAAAAAAAAAAGACAAAATGAGTACAAGAAATAAAGAAAGAAGAAAAAAGCAAGCAGTTTGATTTTGATAAATATACTGTACCCAAACATGAATGATAAACATTGAGTCAAAAGCGAGTAAAACAGCAAAAAACAAAAAGAAATTGCTGCACCTATAGTCAAGACTACCTGCACGTGCTGACAAAAAGAAAATGAAACTTGACTCTTCAGTGACAAAGCACTATTCTTTTGCCAACCACAAATTTCACAATAAATGTTTGATTATTGTCCATTGTTTGTTTAGTAGTACTGATATGCATACAGAGCATGCTCAAACTGGTCTCTATCTTGAGTGATTTATTTCTGTCCATCAATTCAGCTATCTCTTAAAAATTGACAATTTTATTGACAGTTGATTCGTAAATCAAATATGAAATTAATTCAGACAAAATGATGATGAAATTAATTCAGACAAAATGATGATGAACATTAAGGTAACTTGATGATATTTCTGTTCCCAGATGTAAGTTTACGTACTGTACAATGCACATGTACATTAACTTTAATAACTTTATGACATCTTTATGTTAGTACAGGACTGCTTTGTGTTTATTACCATTTTTCTCTCCATCCATATTCCCACAAATCACTGTCAAAACAGTTCTTTTTTAATATCTTCCTTAAAAAGTAATTAGTTTGATTTAAACATACTTTTACTTCATCAAATTATTTTGGAAGTTTGTTCATAGCTCATTATCATAGCAAAGTAACATCAAATCTGTTCTATAATTATATTGCATTTTGATCTTTTTTTTAAATTGACGCCAACTATTAGATTGTCTACAGACCCATCTATAAATGTAGTTTGTTATTGCCAACCACACCTTTTAATTGTATTACTGTGGAAGCGGATTGATAGTCAAGGTTATTGTGTATACATACAACCAAAAATTTTGCCAAGTGTAGGCTTGCTTCTTATCCATTTTTCTCTCCATATAATATCTGTATTTCAAAATCATTGATCACCCAATACTCAGTGTATATTGCAGTAAGACATTCTATACATTATACCTGGGCATACCTGTACAATACAGCACTCCACACAGCATCAATGCCTGATGGGTACATATTAAGCTCGAGTATAACGCGCATGCAGCCTGTGAGAGATAATGTGATTAAAGTATACATCAGTCATTCACTTGATGAGCGCAGACTTGATGAGGGCACACATGCATGGGGATGTTGCCACGGCAACCAGACGCAAGCCATTCATGTGAGGTGAGAAAAGGGACTCCATCTTATTCTCGCCTTTGGTCCGATGGATCTTGGATGTATGTCTGATGGACGTCCATTTCTTTTTACTGTTCCTTCCCCTTTTTTTAATGTTTCCCATGTAAAAAGCAAAACGTATGACATCTACCAGTGCACATATTAGGAAAGGAAAGGAAATATGATGGATGTATTAATAATGATGGATAAATTATGTATATTTTTGTATAAGTTTGGCAAACCTGTCATTGTGTACATTATGCAGCTACCCTTATCATTTTTAAATCGGTTGCAGAGGATTTTATGCGTTGAACCAAAATCTGCCATTGTGTGGTGAATGCATGCATGTTTGAATAGGATTTGTTATTGTTATCGTCCCATTGAAGTAAGAGATTAGTATGGTTTGTAACGCTATTATATGATTGAAGCATAAATAATGTATTAGTAAGATGTCCCTTATTGTCCTCATTATCTTTATTTCCTTCCCATTAGGAACTAAGGAACTTTTGTGAAGAAGAGATCCATATGAGAAGGCCTACTTTTAGAGTGATATAAAAAAAAAATACAAGGATTAGCAGGAAATGATTTTTAATGGATGTATGGATGAGACGGGAAAAGAAAGATGGATTGAGAAAATAGTAGACTGATAAATGTGGAGATAGAAAATGAAACTTACAGAGAGGAAGGTGAATGTAGAGGGGGAAGAGCAAAGAAAAAGAGAAAGCAAGAGAGGGAGATAGATAGATACATGTAGATAGAGAGAGAATTAGAATTAGAGAGAGACTAGAGAAGGAAAGAGAGAGAGATGGAAAGAGAGAGAGAGATGATGATGAGAAAGAGATAGATAAACAAAATACAGAGAGGATGAGATGGAAGTTTAGATTAGAAAGAGAGAGAGAGAGAGAGAGAGAGAGAGAGAGAAAGAGGGGGCTAGATAGATAGAAAAGGAAACAAACAATTGTAAATAAATTAAAATTATTTTGATACAAAAGGCATTACACCACTATGATGCATGATGTGTACCATGTTACGACATCTATAGATGTGGTGTCTAAGACCAGTTGAATGCATAGGGTTGAAAGTGTAATTAAAGTGCGCCATATCAAATTGCAGTACACACACTTGTTGCCTGCTTTTAATAATCGTTAGTGCCTGGCCATCCCTGCTGATGGGCATTGTTAATGCTGATTTCAAAGCAGGCCCCTGTGCTGTTGACATGTGGAGGCAAACTAAGCCCTTTTGAATTATTCCTTGCTTACCTTTTTTACGTTGTTTCTCACATATAGATTTGAAATGAATACTCGAATATTGACTGAAACTAGTGTCAAAGCTCAGATTTTTGTGTTGCATAAATGTGTGTCGTTATCAAAGTGTCAGATTGCCCAACTGGAGCTGTTAATAGCTAAAAGAAGAAAAAAAAAATAAGGTAAATAAAAACCAGACTATAAATTATAATTTAAATACTTGAAAGCCCCAAAAGAGCTCTAGGGGAAAAAGACCCCCAAGTAAACTCCAACTTTGTAAGAAGTTTAAAAATATGTCACTCAAAATGAATATTTTTGAAAACTTTCTCTTATCATGAAATTACAGAAAATAGTTTTTTTTTCTTTCTCCTAGGTATTGAAGGAAACAAGAATCCTATGTCCTGTCACAAAAGTGATTCTTTTACGGGCTTATCAACATGAAATTTCATCACATTGCAATCTTTATATTGACTAATATTCTTGGCTTCCTAGTATCCCTGTGATACTAGGTATTTGTGAAACATATGAAATGTCTCCAAAAAATATGGTGTCCCACATTCCATGTTGATCAAAATTGCAAGTTCATTTTTGCATGATGTTTCTGGGTTGTACATTCGGCTCCTACATGTACACTGTATATTAGCTGATTACAAGAGAGAGAGAGAGAGAGGGAGGGTCTAGAGAAACATAATTGGTACCCGTACAAAATCTAGAAGTTGCTGTACTTGCACGACTGTATTGCAACTCGAACCTTCTACATTGATACTGTAAGCATGAATAATAAATATGAAGTTCAGTGATCGACAATTATGAAAATGCAACCATGCATGGTAAAGGTTCTGTGCTGAACTTGAGAGTACGGTCCACATTATTCGTACAATACACCTGTTGCGTGTGTCCAGACATGTATACCGGTATCCACGTAGCTTTTGAAATAGCAAAGCTGTCATACTTTGCATTTTTCAGTGTCTTTGAATAGGCTTGTATGCTGATGGAGTTGCAGACATTGAACTATCTGCAATGACAGTTGTAGGACTCCTCTTTTATTGTTTTATTTTACAACATTTTGAAAGTGTCTATTAAACAGATAATGGTAGTAGAAATAAGAAACATCTACCATGCCACCTTGCACCAATACCACTTGGAAAGTGTTGAGTATACTATAAGATTTGTTTGTGGTCGAGTGGATAAGTCTTCAGACTGTGAACCACAAGGTATGGGGTTAATCATTTGCCACCTACCATCCAGGTGAGGTAAATTGGTACCTGGCTGTGATTAATTCCTTAACAATGCTTGGGCAGTGTAATGGCAGTGCTAAAGCCTAGTCTGCAAGTGCAGGCTCTTATTTGACACTTTACTACAAAGCCAATGACTAACCTGGGTTTGTGCATGCTACATGCAACTGGCTAGAAGTTGCAATGTGTCAGACATGAGCGTTTTACAAGACTCAACTATCATCATCATCATCATCATCATCACCATCATCATAATCATCATCATCGCCAGCACCATCACCATCATCATCATCATCATCATCATCATCATCATCATCACCGTCGTCGTCATCATCATCATCATCATCATCATCATCATCATCATCATCATCATCACCATCATCATCATCATAATTATTTTACTATACAACACGAAACTCTTGTGAGTACAGTTAAGGACTGCCATTTTCATTGCAAAAACACTTTTGTGGAATGTGAACCATTTCCTAACTTCATGCATGAATTAAGTTTCATAATGATAAATTCAAAATGAAAATGTGGGGTTTTGTACAATTTGTATACTCTTCAATATGTTCATTCACACAATGCATCAACTATAGCTAGTGTGCAAAATAATGCCCAAACTACCCTTTCATAATTTACATTGCATCACACATTGTATCGGTAAATTACTATACACTGTATGTTTAGGTTACTGAAGTTCACTTTAGAAAATTCAAAGTATTTATTTTATCACTATCTAGAATTACTGTCGGAAATATTGTGTACAGTTACATGTAGTTGCCTTGTTGGAATAAAGGAGATACATACATCTACTCCTACATGTACATGTATGTTAATCTAGTGCAGCTGACTAGCAATCACTGCAGGACATGGGAGAGATTTAGATAGGGCTATCTCTAGCGCAAACATAACTGTCATAAATTATTGTGACAATAGTAAACATGCTGGAAAGCAAACATGTCCATGGAGGGTACTAGTAATGATTTTATGTGCCACCCGCTTCATTTAGTGGCCTTTCAAGAAGGTGTGATGTTATTACTATTACGCAGGCAGCACATACTTGGGTGGGGCACTGTGAGGGGCATACACAATGTATTTATATGTTGTTGTGGAAATATGTGCCTGGGTTTGTACAGTATACATGTAGGAAGTTGCATAATATTGTTTGATAAATGGCTTCTGCATACATAACCCTTAGGCAACCTTCTCCATTGTGTTTTTAAATGTTTAATTGTCTCCTCTTCAACTCAATATGAACTGCGATGGATGCATCATTTTTTCATGCTCATCATGCTTTTGAAATTGGGCAAATCGACAGCTTTTATTGTGTAATTGTTGTATTGATTTATTTTGTACTTTTGAAATATCCTTCACTGTTTGTAAGAAGGCCATAAAAGGTGTGCATTGCAAACAACAGTAGTAGCCTTCTTGTAGACAACCAAGGATATACCGGTATGCATTTCTATTTGTAAAAAATTGCATTATTAGGTATTTGGTATTAGACTTTGATTGACTCTATTTCAATTCTGACCCACTAATTTGAAAAAGTACAGTTAAATGCAGAATTATGGATTTATTAAGTTTATATAGAGTGTTGTGAAAACAACAGCAGAGTGATTTAAAAAGATGGAAGATATTACCATTGATCAATTGAGAGAGATATTATATATTACCTTTACATCTACTTCGTATTCTCAAAAAAGTAATAAAACAGCATTTTATTGTGATCATCTAAATGAAAGTAGCAAAAGATGAAGTCACTTTAAATTCCTATAAATATACAGGTACAGGTATAGTGTACATACCAATGACGTCTTGCTTTCATTAGGCAACCAGTAGCAACAAGTGTGATCGCATCTCACTGGGAGGTTATTAGGAGCTCACCAACTTGATTCAGCTTTTGTGCACAAAGTATATTACTGCGCTATTAAAATGATATTGAATGGCCTTGAGTGAGATATTGCAAGGATAATGCATGAGCTGATGAGCATATTTCACGATTCCGCACGACATCCGAAACGATTTCAAATGCAATCAACCTATTTGTCCCATGAAAGAAAAGCTGTAAATATTCTTCTATTTTGAAATCATTAATTCTATGAAACCTTATTTCCTAAACAGCGTGAGAGTATCCTTAATTACTTTTGTGTTAACGTGCACATTAATAACAAACATAAAAAAACAATTTTGTCCTTACCCAAATTTTGTTTAAGGGCTACACCAACATGGAGATATGCATTATCTAACCCTTTGTCTGTTTAAAAGCATACCTTTTTTTTGAGGTCGTACACGCCAGCTATGAATTATTGAAATAATATTGCACAGTCATCTATTCTTTTAGAAAACCTTGCGGTATTGTTTAAAATTATTGCTCAAACATCAAGGCACTTTTGTGCAAAGCAGACATTGTAAGTCATACCAATTTTTCTGGACCACACAAAAAGCCTATCAAATACTGTTTTTCCTATATATACTGTAATACTGTTTCATAAAGTTACTTTCCAAAACTCCATGCAAACCGTAATCCCTGAAAGAATTAGGCCAGATATTCAACCCACATGACTTTCCTGGGAGCAATTAAGTAGAAATTCTGGAAGGCATATAGGACTTTAATTGCAATGAACACAATGCCTTCTCATTAAGCCTCAGAGCAGCCCAATTGTGTTGCTGGTCTCACTGAAGCTTCCAGCTTTCATTTAATTAGTAAATAATTCCATGTGGAATTCGCAATCCCACGAACAAACCAACAATTAATCAAGCCTGTATTAAAATGATGGCCAATTTTGTTAATAAACAGATGTTACATTAATGTTTAGACTATGAAGTTCATATTGAAGAAAATTGATATAGAAGAAATCTGATATAGAATAAAAATTATTTTGCATTGAAAGTTAATCCCAAAGCACTTATATAAAATAATGTGTGGTTGTGAAATGGACAATGCATTTCATCATTCTGATATATGATATTTTGTTGCATATAAAGCTAAAAAAATCATTAGCAGATTACTTGTATATGTGTGAAAAGGCAGTGTTTTTAATTATTTACCCATTTCTTTAGGCCATGTACTAGAATATTTGAACTACTACTATTGAAAATTATGCATGTATCTGGAAATGTGTTTTCAACAGTGCTATAATAGGAAAATCGTTATTGAATTGGAGTATTTCTTAGGATTTTTTTGTGGAAATTTTTTCTGTATCTACAGTAAAGTGGAGCACTCTTGTCTACACACATCCTGTGTATATGCTTCCGCATGAATACAAAACAGGAAGGGAAAGTATTGATTTGAGTTTAGTCTAGCCCCAAAAGGCCCCCAATTATACTTTTATAGCTATTATGTGTCATCTGCCTCGATGATATTATAAAGTAGTTTGCAAATAGATATATTGTGCCTCAAGGCTATAAATTGGTTTTGCTATTCATTTGAGCTTTTTTAATTGTTAAATTTACCCCCCATAATGGGAAATTATCTTACAGACTGCCTACATATTTATACAATAATTGACCAGACTCTTTTTTTGAGCTTTCAAGAGATTTATTGTTATTTGTTTCCATTTTGTCTGTTGTTGGGCTGATCGATTGGCTAAATGCATTTTCCTGTATCATTTGAGTGATTTATAAAAATCTCTTTACTTGAACATATTGTAGAGAATGTTCCATACTGAATACATAACATTTATCACAAAGTTTCAGTTATCTTGGCAAATTTCAAAGTTTCTACCACATTATCTTCCAATATATTGTTACAGAATTGCACAGAATACCTTTTTTATATTCATGAAATTGCAACTGATATTACAGTTGTAGCTTACATATCAAAAGAACTACATGGATTTCTGTACCAGTATATGTTTCTGGCATGAAGTGCACGCACATGTTCACAGCATATTGGATCTTTGTGAACATCGTCAGTCTATACTTTCTAGTGATGTTGCATGCACAGCCGATACCTACTGCTGTGCATGTGACTAGCTGAAGAATGCAGAGAATGCTGCCGGTACAGTCTCGGGGCTAGTTTACAGGCATAAACCCTTGTCAGTCGCTTTGTGTAACAGTAGGCCTGTCATCATCAGCTCGAGTTTGCCAAATAACCCTCTATTTTCAAACTCTGGATGTTATCCTGCAGTTCAAAATTGTGTCTTCACCAGACCGATATGCTCATTACAAATGACTATTTCCCAAATAGCGGGATATTGTGGAAACAAGACCAAGATTTCTTGGGATATTTTTTCTACCAAATATCCCGCTGATTGCACCTGCTGACGACGCAAATTAACTGGTTAATTTGGATCGGGATAGTCTAAATAGCTGGTTATTTGGCAAACTTGAGATGATGAAGACAGGCCTAGTGTCTGTTGGATGAGACTAGGCAGACGGCATACTGCATATGAGCTCTGTACTTGGGTATTTGACACAGCCAGAGACTGACATAGCTTTAGGCTCTGCTCATGGCTTTAGGAATTGTTGGAAAGTTTCAAATTAGATTCTTTGCCTGCAGACTAGTCTTGGGCCTAGCTGCATCAGTATTAAAGCATGCTCAGGGCATAGGCTGGAGTACAGTGAGTGATGAGCAACTTGTATGCTACAATGTAGGACCGCTGGTTTGCCTCTATCACCACCCCTCTCCCCCTTGGAACAGGCCATGTGCTGCTGTTCCACATATAGAAGATTATGTTGGCCCATGTCTAGAGTCTGTATGTATGATTGATTGCTTACAAGTAGACTTTGTAGTCTAATATAAGCTTAAAGTGTGGCTGGAATCACAGATGAGCAATTTGAAGAAGAAAAAAAGGGCCTCTTTTACTCCCTCCATCTACGCTACGCCAATTTGGTGTAATGCAACCCAAAGGAATTATGTCTATATCTAGGTTACCTTATGTCACACCAGGTAGCAATTATTTCAGATTACTAAGTTACTAAACCTATGTGATATGCCTCAACCATCAGCAATCTTGTAGATTGATAGCATGAATGATACCCAAAATTATATTTAACTATAAAGCCTTTTCGAAATTATAAAATTGTATTTTGCAATAGGCATGCACAAATTAGAACTATACATGTACATGTACATATTCACCTACATACAGAGCATTGTTCAAATACACTTTATAAAAGAATTCTTACTGTACTTGCACAGTATTTCTTGACCTTAACCTGTTTTGCTTGAAAGAGCATAGCCACAAAATGTTTTCATTCACAGATTCTGTATTCTGTCAGTTCAATTCACCATATTAATTGAGCAAAGACCTTTCAATCGATTTATAACTGTGGTATACTATTCACACAGTGTTTATATAGGCATTGATCAGAGCTTTCCCCTGAATTTTGTTGATCTCTTTCCTCGATCTCAACAAGCTTATGACCGCTAGTAAATATTAGTTTTTTATTGCTTTACTAAACTCATGAATGTTACTATGTTTATGATGTAGTAGTCAACGTTATATAAACAGGTTGATATTCATTGTATTTCAATTGAACTATGTCTGATGTTAAATTTCCACCTTTCTAATGAAATTCAGCAAGGATAACTTAAATGATATTATTATGTTATTTTTATGTCAAATGCAGCCACATTTTTGTGTGCGAGTCACGCACAATGTTTTATTGTGTTAGAGCATGGTTGTAGAATGCCAAGAGGCTGTGTAACCCCAGGCTGCCCTTTCGATCTTAATTCAATCTCTAGTCAAATGAGGCAGAAAACATAATTCAATCTTCATTGATTGATTTCTATCATATCCAAGAAGTGAGGCATTCCTGAGAATCATGGGCCACTAATTGCATTCTTATTGGCGTGATGCAGTTTCCGTAGGGTTACATGCATGGTGATGACAAAACAATGGCAAGAGCTTGCAGAACAAAGAGATGTGCCTCAAGATGATATTGATTTTTAGAAAATAATAGAAACGGGTTCCTAATAGCCCGTAGCCTTTATTGTTTTATTTCATTCTTAAAAGGCAGTGTCCTTCAAAAATAGAATTTCAGTTTGGCAACACCACCAGCAGAAGTTTTCAAAAGAGTCACTAATTATGTGAGCAGAATTATAAAAAAAATTGTTTGTTCATTGCTTGCTGTGTCAAAAACAACTTTTCTTGCATTGAAATTCTGTTATACTGGTATGTCAAGTGATAGAAAGTCATAAGCCTTTGTAATTTATGCAGAGTAAAAACTCACCTGTATTGTTTGCATATTTTGAGAGTAGAGTTGATGGTAAGTGATAGATGTACTTAGAATCTGCATGTAAGGTGTCTTTAAAGAAAACTCTGAAAAGAAAAGTGTGGTGCTGGTTCTCCTAATGTGTTCATATCTTATGCTGATTCATATGGGTGAGGAAGTGAAAAAAATATTATGCTTGTGATTTACTAAAAAAATGATTTGAAATAACATCGATATTCAATGCTATTTTTCCATTATTAGTAACAATCATTTCTTTAATGCTGATTTAAAATTTACCGACTTTATTTTTCCATCCAAATTTACATCAACATAGAATAGAAAATATGTATTAGAATAACAGTTTGTTTGCAACTTTTAAAAACTCATGTTCTGATCGTTTTGTTCAGTTTTTATACCGTTTCACAATACAATAACAAATAACTTGTGTTTAAATCACTATTGCCATCCAGCCTGCAGAGAAAAAAAACCCGTAAATTAGATGCCTCAGACTAAAACAACCTCATGAAAAGCATCTCTCCTCTTTATTTCCAATTTCTTCTAAATGTTTCCTGAATTTCTCTAGTTACATGATTTATTTCTGCCTAACCCATCCTTTTATGTAAAATGAATTGTCTGTACGAGCATGCATTCGTCCCAATTCTGAGAAAACTTCCTCGGGATGAATTCACATCATGTGGCGGTGATGAAAGTCAATGGTGAGGTTCACACGGACAGTCTATTAACTTGAAGTTAAGGTTGTGGTTATAAACGTTAAGGTTGTGGTTATAAACGTTAAAGTCTTTGAGGTTATGCCAGCTTGTAGTTGAAATGAATGCTTTCCCTGGCTTGGAGTTAACTTTAAATACTTGTTCTTTTGTTCTCGTGTGAACCCTTGCCATCGTTAGTGGATCATTGTTTATAACTTTAAGGTTTGGCAAACTTGAAGTAGTTTTAAAATATGACAGATCCGTGTAATCGTAACTAACGTCATACATGAAAACAAGTATTTCCTCCTCTCTCTTCTTTGTCTTCCGTTCTCATCGCTCTAAGTAGGAGTAATTAGGAGAAGAATGCAGTGTTTTGGTTGATGCCAGTGTCATGTCCGGAAAAACAAGTAATCCATCCTCACATTTCCACCGACCCCCTCCTACACCTCATTGATGTAAACAAGAGTGATGAGTAGGGGAGGATGGAAGAAGGATGGATGAAAGAAGGATGGACGAAAGAAGGAAGGATGAAAGAAGGATGGATGAAAGAAGGAGGGTGAAAGAAGGAAGGATGAAAGAAGGATGGATGAAAGAAGGAGGGTGAAAGAAGGATGGATGAAAGAAGGATGGATGAAAGAAGGATGGATGAAAGAAGGATGGATGAAAGAAGGAAGGATGAAAGATGGATGGAAGAAAGATGGATATCCTGAATGGGTTGAGTGTGTATCCTTAATCTAGGTAATGTTCTGACTTCTGAGAGTAAAGTAAACATTTCCTATCTGTCGCCCATCCTCATCACTTCAAGTAAGAATGTTGAGAAAAGAAAATGAATGAAGGAGGCTATCTAATGAATGTCATGAGTAAAGGCTTGTTCTCATAAGCAATGGTACATGTATACAGCTGTGGTATACTATGACTTATGTGAACAAGCCTTAGAAACCTATAATCCTTTATCTGCCTTCCCAACTCTCATTATTGTAAGTTGAAATTGACAAAGAGCTGAGGATGAGAGAAGGATGAGGTGATTACGGTGAGTGCTTGTACCCCAAACCTAGCCAATGCCCTGAATGAGAATTAAAAATTTCCTCTGCCTTCCCCTCCCCCCAATCACTAGAAAGTGGAAGTGATTTAAGAGGAGCAGCAATGGAGTAGTTTTGTTTAATACATATATCCCTATCCAGCCATGAGAGAGATTACATCCCGCTATTTCGCCTCTTGCCCCCTCCTCCCCCATGTCCTCTCCACACCACCCCCTTCCCTTTCATCCCCTTCCCTTCCCGCATCCTCCTTAGCATATGAATGAGTGAAAATGAGAGGTTAGAAGCAAGTGTTTGGCTGAATGGATATACCCTTTATCTACTCATGAGGTTAAAACAAATTAATCCTAGATCTCTGCTCGTCCACTTACCCTCTTCTGCCGACTACCTACATGTACACCCTTCTATTCAACCCTCTAAGGAAGAATGGCGAGGAAGAAAGAGAGAGAGAGAGAGCGCGCGCGAGAGGGAGATGAAGAGAGAGTGAGAGAGAGAGAGAGAGAGAAAGCAAGAGAGAGATTTTTAGGTGACTGGAATGTATCCCAACATGCCATTTTTTTTAGAGAGAAAGAGAGAGGGAAACAACTACTCCTTTTAACCCCTCTCTCTCTACTCATCCCCTTATGAGGCATGATCACATAGAAGAAAGCATTGATTTGGATGGCAGCATCTATCCATAATTTCTGCCCTTTGTATTTAATGTCATGAGAGTGAAACAAATAATCCCTCCATTTCCAGGCCCCCTCCACTTCTCCCTCCTCCCCCTCTCTTCTTCCCCCTCTTCCCTCCTCTCTCCTTCCCCCTACTCACCTCAAGTTTGATGAGGAGGGGATAGAAGAAAGCAGGGGTTTGGGTGTTGGCATGTACCCCTAATCTAGTACATTTGATGAGAGCACAGCAAATAATTCCTCTATTCCTATCCCTCCTCCTTCCTCCCCCTCCCCTTGATCCCTCCAAACCCCTTACCCTCCAAATCCCCCCATCCCTCCAGATCCACCCTTAAATATGAGTGATAAGGAGGGGATAGAAGAAAGACAGTGATTTGGATGACGGCATGTACTCCTAATCAAATACCAATCAGATGGAATGCAATACCTCATTCAACAAGACATGAAATTTGTTGATTCATAATCCCCCAAAAGGGCATTCAACTTTTGACATTTACCGGACAACGCTAAGGTCAGACAGGGTCTTTCCATTGAAAACAACTCCATTGAAAACAAATAGTATTTGGACCACAGTTGTAAAGTTTGTCTTGAGAATCTGTGATGGATTTGAAATAATGAGAATTTGATTACAGTTATGCTTGATACTTACTATGGTTGAGCTTCAGCTAGTCTACATGGCTTGATAAATATTTAGCAATCCTATTTTCTGCTCCCCAAAATTAAAGTATTGTCAAATGTAAGCAAGATCAATACTACTTGCCTATCTTAAGTAGATAGGAATATAGTATACATTACTGTCGTATCTCTCTCTTCTCTTCTCCCCCTCTCTTCCTCTTCTCTCCTCTCCCTTTTTCTTTTCTTCCTCTGTCTGTGCCTCTCTCTCCTCAGTAGATACTCATTCCTTATTCTTTTCATCAATAATTTCTTTGTACATGTATTCACCAAGAATATTTACCATTGAGATTACCATATCAATAATGTACATGCGGGTCTTTTTATTACTTTGTGACCTTATGCTTGTATTGTATTGTATTGTATTGTATTGTGAGCAGTGAAGCTGTTTGGCAAGCAGCGTTGAAATAATGAGTTGTACAATCCTTTTATCCTATAAAGGTCATTATGTCTGGCAATCCATGCTTTTCAGTCTCGAGGGTGTGGTTAATTAGCTATGAGACTTTAAAGGCTTTGATTTAAAGGGAAATAAGTTTGAAAATGTGAGATAGAAATCTGTTATGTTAGTTGAATATGATGTATACAATGTACATGATTGCAGGCCTGTATATTTTGAGGTGTTATAAAAGATAGATTTTAATATTTAAAGTAAAGATGCAAGCTCATACTGTTAGATAATGCTAATATCCTATCATTCTGACTCATCCAGTTTGATACACTTTCTTTTGTAAGCATCCTTTGGGAAATTGAAGTAAAAAAGAAGAAAAATAAGAAGAAAGTGACACATGTGACCCATTAAACCACAAAAATGAATTTGAATCCTTTAGCAAGATTATCTGACTGTCAGTAGCAGAGAATTTGATAGCTGACTGAGTAGTCATACTTCTTTAAACAAACAGTCAGAGGAAGATATTTTTTATTCTCTGTTCTTTTGGCTATCAATTTGAAAGCCTTTTAAAGCACCACAATGGCATAGAGCACCACAAACAGATCTTTACTATTTTGTCTGCCCTAATTCACTTTTATAACTCAATTAATGAAAGATGCAGTCTGCCTAGGCTTCAGCTATAGCAAAAGATATGTTGCACAGCCACAACTGGTGGAGCTCATCATCTATGGTTCGATAGTAATGGAATAGCGGTTTCGATAACGGTGTGCATGAAATGCCCTTGAGCATGTGCGCGGTGAAACATGCGGTCCAGGCTGTCGTATCTTCATCCTCCCCGTTTTGCCGAATCAATAATATTCTATTTCGCCTCGAGCCCCAGGTGGGTCGTATGAGGGGAGGGCCTGTTTGAAGAATATTGGGCAAAAGCAACTGCGAGGATAATGAAACGGGAGTCAGGAGGGAGAAATGGAGAGAGAAAGAGAGGGAATTGGAGAGGAGGACGGGTTGAAGAATATGTAGCAAAGCCACCTGCCAAGATAATGAAATAGGAGTCAGGGGAGATAGGAAAATATGAAAGAGAAAAAGTGAGAAAGAGAGAGAGAGAGAGAGAGAGAGAGAGAGAGAAAGAAAGAGAGAGATATGGAAGGAGTGAGGAAGGGAAACGAGGAGGAGAAAGTTGTGACAATTTTCGAAAAACACTTTTATCAATATGGAGATCAATAGGCGAATGCTTTCTCATGTATAATGCTTATTTAATATCCTTAGGCCAAAGTATTCAATCATATACACAATGTGTAATGTTCTGTAGATATGTAGGTACATGTATTACAAAACAGGGTCATCTGCGTAATTGAATGCTCCTTAAATGACATTCGTTATATTCCTTCATCAATTACATGTACAGTCATCAAACATGAGCTTTTTAATCTCCTAATAGCTTTCACTACTCTCTTCCTAGGAATCCTTACTCAGAAAAGGATCATGCCGAATGACCCGAATTAATCCTATTCATTTTTCGATATCTCCGCAAGGAGGGGTCATATTTCATCTCTCTGCTATAATTTCATTCCCAATCGTCATAATCGGGGAAGAGAATGAAATTGTCCTGTTGCCATGGAATTTTAGCGGTGATGCCACTTGCCCAAGACAAGGATCAATTTTCAAATTGAGGTGGAGAGAAGATCATGCCACGGGGGCCTCGCAGTGTCAGACGGAATCGGATCCCGTGGGTGTGAAGTGGCGTCAAGTATGAACCAACTGAGATGGATGAGAGGCACTAGTCGTTTATGAGATGGGTGAAAATGCTACAGATGCATGAGATTTTTCATCAAAATTGCAACAAAAAGCAGTATTTTGTCAGAGATGCGGTCCGATTATACTTCTGTATGAAGTGATTTTGCTGATAAGTCTTTCTAGCTATAGTTCTACATATCATTGTGTACATTGGGCATCAATGAGGACTTGAGTGACAGTGAGCGTTGAATTGACTCTGCATGTTGAATACAGTGTGATTTTGATATTAATAATAATAATAATAGTGGGTTCTTGTATAGCGCTCATGTCAGTCAGATTTGACCCTCCTGGCGCTCCCGATTATTACCCTGGCTTTAGCACGGCTGCCATATG
>BEXV01000313.1:117858-128156 GCA_003118195.1 Hemicentrotus pulcherrimus | reverse complement strand
ATATGATATGTTACATTTTTATACTATTTTTCAATAGTGTTACAGAGAAAGTAATAAATTTAACAAAATAATACTGTTGATAACAGATATTTAATATTTCAATGGGATTTAGGTAAAATATTCTCAGTCCAAGTTCTCATTAAATATAGCTAGTGAATGTCTGAAAAAATATGTTAATTAGATTTTTGATAGTATAGATATATTGACTGTATGAGAGGAATCGCTGTTTCTATATAGGCTCAAGGGGACGTTACATTCTGCTATGACGGCGTCGAGGGGTCATAGCAGGATGTAACGTCCCCGAGAGTCAGTATAGAAACAGCTATGCTTCAACCAAATTCACAGAAAAATCTACAAAGAATTCTTACCTTAACCTTTTCTTGAGTAAAGACTGGTTAAAACATCACAGAAAATCTGACACACTGTCTGTGAATCTAGGCTGGAAAGTTGCATGAACGTTATGATCATTCTGGAATCCAAACACTCTGCACTGTTTGGTATCCTCTCTCGCACAAAGGAACTTTTTACATGTAAACCAAAAGGGATCTCAGCAAAATTCATTTATGCGGCCCGTTACCCGGGCAGTGGGCATTTTTTTAAAAACTATTGACCGATAGGCGGTCATGGCTAAAATTACGACTCAGATGACTAGATTTATTCAACATACTAAAGAGAGGTATATAATATACTATTTCCTATTTGCCTTATAAATAAATGACGTTACAAAAAAAAATATGTGCTTGAAGACAGAAATTAGGAATTTCAGTGAATTCATATGTAACTAATGCAGTCTAAATTTCCAGCAAAATTCATGCGGTAATCTATAGTTACAAATTGTGCAGAAATTTGTCATTGTGTTCATTGCTTTAACTAACAAAATAAAAGAGATCAAATACAACCATGTACCAGATGCTGATACAAAACATCTAAAGCAAATTCACCTGTCATTAAATCTTTAAATTACTGTCTTTTCAGACTTCAAAGTGAATTCCCCAATTTTTAAAAGAAAAAAGGATTTAAACATATAAATTCTATAGGGCACCTCCTAGTCAGTAGGGCACCTCCTAGTTCTTTGAAAAAGAACCGGAAATCATGATCCAGTTTGTTTTTATCTTCAAGCCTCTAGACTATCTGATGCATCCCGGATCCCTGGGGTAGCAACTATCAGGTTTATGGAGTAATAGCGAGCTTAATGGAAAGAAGTGAGCGGGAAATTTGTGCAATCAATGGTGTTTCAGGAAGTCTGTCTTGATGCAGATCATGTTAGTGGCTTGCATCATCAGTGAAGAGGCCTGTGGTGAAGCGACTTGGTGTACAGTCTGTTACCTGAGACAGTTCTTTGATTTCTTGGCTGTGGCAAAATTGTAGATTCTATAAGACTTGCAACAAATTAAAAGATTCTTGTATTTTTTTTTCTTCTTGAAATAAGTCTGTTCTTACAAACAAAATTCTTGGTGTGAAATGATGGAGACAGAGATAGCAGGAGAAGGAAAGATTAATAGTGAAAGAAGGGTGAGGAAAAAGGGAGAGAAGGAGATAGAGGGAGGGAGGGAGGGAGGGAAAGAGGGATGGAAGGAAAGTAAGAAAGTGTGGAAGTGAAATAAAGGAGAGTGAGATGAAGAGAGAGAGAGAGAGAGAGAGGGAGAGAGAGAGAGAGAGAGAGAAGGGGGAAGGGACCCAGAAAACAGGATATTGAGGGAAAGAGAGACGGATCTGGATGTGTGTGTATATATGAGAGAGAGAAAAAAAGAGAGAGATCGTTTCTAAACAGCTGTGTTACTGTGACATACACCTATCATATCTAATCCTCTCGCCCTAGTTTTAAATGAAATCTAGATCATGTGACAGTCACTTTGTCTACGTGAACTTTCCCGCGTTTGAAGAAGATCACTGTACACTGTAGCTTCAAGGAACTCTAGCCAAATTTAGAAAGGTCCAAGTCCCTGGAGTCTTTTGACAACAGTAAAACCAGTTTTTACCAAATTAAAATATGATCATTATTTTGAGAGTGCTGTTTTGTGAGTATCCTGATTTGCATCAGACAGCATTCTGCTTGAGTCTTCCCCTTATGCTACCTCCAGGCTAATGTCCTGTGAATGGTATTGCCTCAAGTTCCTAGACATTTTATGGAAAATTAAAAAATGATGCAGTGTCTTGAGCACTCTTGTAGACTACTCTACGAGAATTACCAAACAGATTCCAAAATGTCTGAAATTCAGTCATTTGATGTAAAAGGATTTTTTGTTCAGTGTAATGGTGTTGCATTGGTCTGGTGTGAGTCTCCTTGTTGTCTTGGGGGTATCAAGAAAGGCTGGAAGCAGTAATTAATGCACTTTCACAAAGAAGTCATTGCCCGTTCGGCTCTCGGTAGACAGGTCATTTGGCTAAATCTACTTGACTGATTGAAGATTACCAGAGTTATTCATGTATTACTTTCATTTTCATTCAATTTCAATCACTATTAAAGATGAAGGCTCTCGCTAAATAAATCGGGAATGAAACTACCATAAAAGTCAGTAACATAAGGTCAGACTTCAACATTCATTCAGATCACCAACAATCAACAGTCATCCTTGATGTCCGTTTTTCGTACAGATTCCCAATGGTACATGTACATGTACCTACACCTTGAGAGTACACTTATTTTTTAGTGTATACAGGGTCCATTATTTTTGAGTGCATAGAGGGTCTGTAGAATGTGCAACTGAAACTTGTGCGGTGAAAAAGAACACCCTACAATCCTGAGCACTTGGCTTCATCCGAGAGTCCGAGTGCCAGCTTGTGATCATCGTCTGCTGCCTGCAAGAAAGCAGTTACTAGTGACTAGCCATTACTGGCATTGACAATACATCTAGCTCTTAAGGGGATTGGGTATCTTTGCCTCAGATTCTTGGATTTAGCTCATGCTGCAATCATAAACCTTTTGGTCAGTCAGGAATCCCATGACTTTTACAAGCCGATCACCTGTCTGATTATCAAGATATTGATGATTTTTCCACCACCTACACTTGTTCCGTTTTCAGCTTATTGCTTACTTTAGTCCTTCTTTCACATGATTTCAGTGCTATTTAATGCTATTTAATTCAGATTTCTTTCTAATTTATGTTTCCATATGTTGCAATAAGCTTTATTTCTCGTATTTATACTGATTTATTTTACAAATTCAATATATCATGTTATGCCATGTAATATATTACATTGTGTTATTAATTTTGTTTGTAAACTTTTGTAATTCGGCTAAACGCCGCGATGAAAGTTTTATTTGAAATAAACCATTTTGAATTGAATTGAATTGAATGATTGCAAGAAAGCAGTTACTAGTGACTTGCCATTACTGGCATTGACAATATATCTAGCTGTTAAAGGGATTGGGTATCTTTGCCTCAGATTCTTTAAAAAAATCCTTGATTTAGCTCATGCTGCAATCATAAACCTTTAGGTCAGTCAGGAATCCCATGACTTTTACAAGCCGATCGCCTTTCTGATTATCAAGATATTGATGATTGGAATTAGAAATTTCAAAAAACTTTCTCCAATAGTTTTTATAACACTACAGTCTATTGGGCAAAATGAGTACGATAAAACCAGTAACAGATTTTTAACTTTTTTTTTTAGCACTTCATGATCATTTTGATGCGCAATTTTCTTAGGGTTTCAGTTATATCACAGACACTGATAACACGTAGGGCCATGCATTTCAGATTTGTAAATCTGGAAACATTGTCAAACAATGTCTTTAAGGCCTTCTTGCCGGCAGCAGACGACATGCAGATATTTGTATTCACCCTCACGATATCTGGAGATGTAATTATACGGACCCCGCCATGATTGTCGATGTTGTCCTACGAAACATTAATCATGTGACGAGTGCGGATGGAATTGAGTTGCTCATCGTCTGTAAATGAGGGCGGCTGCATTGATTAACAGACCAATTTGCCAAACAGAAACAAAAACAAGGGGCCTTCTAACCTTCTTTGTCTTTAACATATTCAT
The DNA here is from genome assembly GCA_003118195.1 of Hemicentrotus pulcherrimus. Classification (NCBI taxonomy): domain Eukaryota; kingdom Metazoa; phylum Echinodermata; class Echinoidea; order Camarodonta; family Strongylocentrotidae; genus Hemicentrotus; species Hemicentrotus pulcherrimus. The sequence continues at coordinate 124,163 of BEXV01000313.1, read as the reverse complement.
TAGGCTCTTTAACTATGAGAGTTGGGTTTAGGGCTTCAAAGGTCATTATGAGAGAGGATTTTACACGATGAGTCATTATCAAGGTCATCGGTTTTCGTGGTGCTTCCAGATGTATACGGTGTGGAATGACATTTTTATGTAGATGTCAAATACCACATGTCTGATGGTCTTCAATTTACAACATTTATCCTCATTAGTTCATTATCATCAGTAATTATCAGCAATAAACTTAATTGAAAATTTGGATTGTTCTCCATTTATTTATGTAACAGAAACTAGTTTCCTTCTTCCTATCTGCAGGCAACGAAGTCTGTATTTCTTAATTTATTTGTTTAAATGTTTTACATCTATGCCTAGAAATGAAGTAAATAAGAATTAAATGATATTAAAATGATTTTGTTTTTTTCCCTTTCATATTGTCTTGAAATCTATTAAAGGTCTAAATAAGCAGATGTTGTCTATCCTGCATATAAAAAAGATTTATTTCCCCCCTTTGAATACAATTTTTCTCCTGAGGGAATTCCAATTCTTTTTATCACCACACAACTGCAATTTAACTTCAAAAGAAGACATTCTAAACCATGGCATCTGTCATTGCTTTCCATGGTTTTCCAGGCTTCTTCTGATTCATTGCTTCGGGAAAAATGGCAAACCCACAATTCCCGGAGCAGGAAGCTGCGTGAATCAAATAGCAAATAATGAGCTCTTTTGTCCATCCATATTCGAACATGCTGGAGCATAAATGCATTTTATATCTCTGTATGGCTTTTGAACATTTCTTTCTCCATAGCAGATCAATTCATATTAGGAAGAGATGGCAAAGAAGAGTGTCATTGAATAGGGCTTCTGGGAAAAAGCAGAAGATCGATCTTGTTTAATTCTTGTCATATACTTGCCCTCCCCCTCCTAATAGATATATACATGTACATTCATATATTAAACACATGCATACATTCTAAGCCATCTTATATATCTCTGTCAGGCTTTTAGACATTTATTTCCACAGCAGATCAATTCATATTGAGAAGAGATGGCAAAGAAGAAAGTCATTGAATAGGGCTTCTGTGAAAAAGCAGACGATTGATCATGTGACTTGCGCCCTCCCCCTCCCCCTCCTAATAGATATACATGAACTTACTTTCATATATTAAACGCTGAAGCATAAATTCGAAGCCATCATATTTCATATCTCTCTCATGCGTTCAAACGTTTCTCATCGCACAAGATCAACTCATGTGTAGAAGTAACAAATGAACAAAGATAAATGTCACTGAATAGCCATAGGGCTTTAGGGAAAGGCAGACAATGGATCTCGCCCCCTCCCCCTCCCCCTCCTTCAAGAAGACTTTCATAAGGTCATATACCTGTCAAGCTGTATCATATTTCACACACGTTCTGAAGCTGTGAGCTCATTTTCTATTGCTGCATGTCTCATAATGGTTTTCTGCTATAGTACCATAGATCTAATTGCTTGCAGTATAACTGTTCTAAAACTTTTTTTCAAAACTTTTTTGTGAAAAGAGATAACTTGGTAAAATATGAATTGATAAATTTTTGCTTATGTTTATTTCCTTCACAAAAGAGGGGGAAAAATGAAATATTTTGAGAATACATTTTGTTGCATATGAGGGCTTTTCACAAACCTTTGGGAACTGCCTCTGGTTTCTTGGAAATTTAATATTATTCAATCTTGAAAGCCACACCTGTCTCATGTTTTAATTCAGATTGAAATAATTACTTCTTGTCACTTTAACCACCAAATTCAATCACGATCTTGACAGTTAATCCAGGTCTTAGAACCTCCTCTCCTGTTTCTCTGTCTGTGTCTCGGTCTGTCTTTGTCTCTGTCTGTTTCTTTCTGTTTCTCTCTCTCTCTCTCTTTCTGTCTCTCATTCTCCCTCTTTATCCTGATGTTTTTCTTTTTGATACTCAGTAAGGTTTAGCATCCACTATTTTAACACATGCAATCTATAGTAGATATTAAATGAGTATTTGAGAAATGTTGTAAACCTTGATTCTGCAATTATATCTTGGATGCCTTTCTTTTTCTTTTTGCATATTTCATGCACTTTGTTGAGTTTAATTGTTGAGTATAAGTGTTGAGTTTCCATTATGATTTATTTACATTACACATTGAATAATTATATACATTTTGTAATTATTCTAACATTTTAAGCTCTACAATGCAGTTGCCATGCTTTCAAGCTTAGATAATGTGGCAATCCTTCTTCATTAATAGCTTATTTTAGTATTACAATATAAGCATTTTATGTTGATGATGTATGAATTGCGATTAGTTTTGTAACTTTGGAAAAAGACCATGAAGAGAAATTAATCAAATCAAATCAAATGAACATAATATGATATATATTTGTTAACTTATTTTCTATAGACCCTATAATATGGTATCTTCAATCTCTGGCACCATTCCCAAGGTTTAGATATAGGACAGAATATCTATCAAATGTTCAATCAATTGTCACCGAAGCATATGTTGTAAAAGTCCCAAAGTGTACATCAAATTTAGGATCATACTTTCTCGGCCTCTACCAAATCTTTTGATTGATTACATGACCCAAAATAGACTCAATATTTTTTCTCCCTCTAAATCCTTTCACCTTCATATTATAGAAAACATGCTTTTTTATGCGTGGTATTACTCAAACATTTCTCATGAAGTCAATGTAAACATGGTACGCAATAAACGGCAGAGAACATTGATCAAATGGGCGGTATATTAGCGATTATTGTCGCAGAAGATGGATAGGTATCGGGATTGGCGACGACAGTCATGCGAGATCCTGCTCTGAGGACCAACGCTTGTCAAAACACATTCATCATCTGGAATCATCCAGGCCTCTTTAAAGAGAACATTGAATTCTGGTATTAAAAGAGCAAGTTGAGAGTTTTCTCATTCTTTTTATGACAGTTTGAAATAACTTGATAGTAGAAATGTCCCCTCTGATATATTTGATCAGAAATAACTGACTACAGTTTGATCCAAACTAGAATGTATCAGATACTTTTCATTGATAGCTGGAATAACTCTGGTTTAAAGAATATCAGTTCTATAATGCTCGTCTGGCTCTCAACCCGATCCTCCATCGTCAATCTTGTTTGCCCTTATTAGCTCCTGTATAGTTACCCAGTCTGTAATGACAGGTTTGATACCCAACTTTTGTTGTGATTTAAGGCACAGCACCCGGTTTCTTTAATCATGTCAATGCGCGATTTGATGAAATGGCTCGCTGTTTGCATCTTCACTAGTTCACTTCAAATTTGCTCAAGCCAGTTGTGATCGGGCTGATTTTCCCAGAGCAGAATGAGCAGGCTATTGTGAAAACCTTTGGCTAATAAAGATTGCCTTCAAGAAATCAAGGAGATTGAGTGATAGGAGCAGTTCTTGAGGGTATTAATTGGATGACTTGGGGGGAAACTTGTTGCATCACTTCAAACCTTGATGAATGTAATTATCTCTTCACACCGATGTTATTGTGGGATGGCTACTTAGGCTTTCATTGTAAGAGTTGCTTGTGATGCATACAAAGCTCCGGGGTATACAGATAATGATAAACATGTTGGTCATGTATCACAAATTTTTGCAAGCAATTAAATGTGGAAAAATCTATTTAAATGGAAAATAGGGTCTAAGAGAATTAGACTTATTTTCTTCTTCACAATATATCTATTTTCTTCATCTTCTTCTACTTCTTCTTCTTCTACTCATTAATATAATCCTCATTGTTGTTGTTGTTGTTGTTATTATTACTATTATCATTTACTGCATGGGAATCTTCCAGAAGCAATTGAAGCTGGTTCCTCTTACAATACAACTCTTTTACCAGCATTGAAAGAAAATAAGCTTTAATTCGTTAGCACCTGTCGTTTCTGAAACTGGTCATCCACTTCCACCTGCTGTACATGTATATAGCAGCAATACTGATATTTTGTGAGCAATATGTTCAGGGATTATTCTGTTTGATATTTAAACCCCACCCTGGAGCTAAGGTTAGTGTTGTCAAAGGAAACTTAGACCTTCTTCTAATTTCCTTTGATGAACCCCATTTTGAACAAAAGCTGAAGTCAGGCATTGGGGTTAAATCTTAGAGGGTACGGGCCAAAGTGTTCCTGTGTTATTTCAGTCTTTCCCAATAACTTTCATTCAAAATGCAGCTTTGGCATGACCAGTATGCAACTTCGTCTTCACATTTTTTCTTGGGGGTTTACAAGTGTGAAAATAGAAATTATTACCATCCACCCATTTGATTACGGGCAGAGAGGTTGTGTGTAAAAATAGGATCCTCCCAGGTTAGTGAATTACGTGTAAACACACGCAAGAGAAATTAAAGGTATCGCTCGAGCCCCCAAAGGACAGCATGAGTGATAGTCTCGGTCAGTGATGAGTGTAGGTATGCAAACACACATCATAAATATCGTCGGAAAGCCATTCTCTAACGAGTATTTGCAGAGTTCATTTACGGGTAGGCTGAAAGATTTATGGGAATTTAAATATGGCTATTTCTAAAGGTGAGAGAGTGAGAGAGGGAGAGAGAGAGAGAGAGAGAGAGAGAGAGAGAGAGAGAGTGAGTGGGGCAGAGGGAGAGATTAGGTGCGGGGGTAGAGGGGATACATCATGCTGACTTGTCTAGCCAGTCACAAATAGCTGTATGAACATTCATGGTCCCAGCTACCATTCTACGACCGTAGGCGCTATTTGAAATTGTTATATTAAAATTTTTTTCGAAAGCAGAAGTGTTTTAGGGGCTGATTTTTCTAGTGCTTATATTACATCCAAATATATCAAAATTGTAGAGAATCATAATCCACCCAATTTTCAAAATTTCCAAGAACTTTGTATTACCTTTAAGTTAGTCAGACCTATAGGCAGGGAATAAATGTATAAAAAACTCTATTTTAATATATTACATTTCTTGGATAATTTTTGGATTTTGGATATTTGATTAATCTATAGAAAATATTTCTAAACAAGTTTATCATCTTCATCATAAAATTGATATAAACTTAGTTGTCTCTCCACACTCAACAACAACAACAAATCATCTAGAAACTCTTTACATATTACAACTATTAAATAATGGCAATACAAACTCAAAACCAACACTAAAGAAAGAGGGTGCCTTAATCGCCCTGATGCTAAATCCCTCACTTTATAGTCATCTATTCTTGCTTTTATTGCTTGTTTCCTCCTCTTCCATTTCCCAGACTACTTAGAGAAAAGTCCCGGAAGAGGTATAAATGGCTTTAGAAATGATGGCTCCCTGCCACATCTAGATATAACGGTCATCAGTGGAGATGGAGTTTTATGCAAGTGCATATATTGTGATGTCTGGGGTGCTTGACTGGTGACATCTCTTAAAAGCCTTGCATAATGCAATCCGCAAAAACTGTATGCTATTGTGGAGAGGTTTTTAGCATAGAAAAGAAATGTGTGGGTGATGTAGTCGTGGGCGATTTGAGTATGCTTAGTTCAGATATGATATTGAATAAGAAAAGAAATATGGTATGATACGATATGACATGATTGTCTATACTATTTACCAACAGTAAGAGACAAGACATTATAGTATTCAAAGTATTTAGTTTACAAAAGGAATTTGAGGCGTAGTTTATATGGATGTGAATTTTGGAATTTGAGGTGTAATATACAGTGTACACAATATGTGGTATTATTATATTATACAATCATAGACCAAAGAAATGAAATGTGATTGAACTGACAAGTTTGATTAATATTTCAGAATGCCACATGGAATCAGCTCATGCTACCTTTTTGTTATCTCATGCGGATATGAACTTATAATGGAAGGTGATATTGTGTAATAGAGTTGCCAATGATTTTCATTATTCATTCTGAAATTTCCTGCAAATACCCCTTTTCTAATGCTCGGTGCATCTGTAATCTTATTTTATCAAGTTTAGAAATACTGAACGCCCGATCTGATTGAGTACACTACCAAAGCCAGAGATAACTTGGGATGATTTGTGTGGAAAGTGTGTTATACCAAAATAAAGTCATATTCAGTGGTTCTAAGAGAAAACTTGATTTCTCAACCACTAGAGTTTGAAATGTACTTGTGAAAGCTGATAGTTCCTATTTACCAAAGACAGCTCTGATTTATTAATCATACTTTCTTTTCATTGTTTTACAGGGTGATCAGCTCAACCTGGTATGTTCCTCACAATCCCTGGGTCATGTACTCCTTGGAGCCGAAGGATTCGGCAATCGAAACTGTGTACTGGAAGAGGCTTCCAACCAGGTGAGTTGTTGTTACACTTCTGTCATG
>BEXV01000313.1:105025-115238 GCA_003118195.1 Hemicentrotus pulcherrimus | reverse complement strand
GGGGGGGGGGGGGGGGGAGATGCATTGCAGTCTTTTTTTAAAGGGAGACAGAAAAAGACAAATATATATATAAATAAGGGGAACAAAAAGAAAACAAAAGTGGAACATGAGGCTAGAAATCTACATCTGATGTGAAAGTACTATCATGTCCCAGAAATGTAATATATACTAGAAATATTCCCATGTAATATATCATGGTTATGGTTACTTTGTCTCGATATTGCACATGCGGGATAGCAGAATATGGCGGCTTTATTGATTTATGCTCTGAAATCTGATATTGCAACATTGCAGTACCTTTTCACACATACTTTGGTGACAGTCATGTTCTGATTTTGTTTAAAGGGCAAAATCACAATAACGGCGCTGAGAGCTAGAAGGGCATTAACTCTTTGTAAAGTGATATTAGAAAATGCCCTTCGGGCTCTGAATGGATGATAATGCAAACAGAAGTTATATATGTTAGGCACTTGTACTTTTACAGATCATATGTTTGGAGCCAGTATGACATTATCTCATATTCTTTAACATAGAGTTAACACCCTTATGATGGATCTTTTCATTGTTTTCTGAATGTGCAAAGACATTGATAAATTATCTGTACACTTTATATTAACATAGAAAAGACTTCATAGAATTATGAGCAATATTATTAGTGCTGTACTTGTTTTTCAATTTCCAAATTAATAGTTCTTGTTGTAAAATGCAGTGAGACAAAACTCATCCCCATATTAGGATATGAATAGTATTTATTTCAAATTGTAAAAAGTTATTTGTGTATGTATTCAATCATTATGTATGTTTAAAGAGCAAAACAGAGTCAACAAGATGGGATAAAGCTGTCTGTTTCCTTAAATTTGAATGATCACCTAAACCGGTTTTCAGAAGAAATGTTATTACCTGACACTTGAAGTTTATGAAAATTTAAACCCGAAAAGTGAGATGCTAAGTGGGAATAACTTTTGAAATTGTTATGTCTGAGTATTGTGCTACCTGTATTCAGTAGCAACTGATAAAATATGTGGTTTTGATCCCAAATATAGTCAGAGTTATAATTCAAATTGCAAAATGAAACGCTTAACTGGAAATGCTTGTAGTCTGCAAAGGTGAGAGTTTATTGGTACCTGTATTCATGCAAGTGGTTAATCACATAAATTATTTTGGGCTTCACTGCGCAGCAGGTATCAAATTTGTCACCGCGAAATCGCAAGGTCATTTCCTTGGATGCACTAGTCATTATTCAATTGCTTTTCCTTGAGCGGTTTTCTCTATCTCTGTCTATGTCTCCCTTTTTCACACTCTCTCCCTTTCTATCCCCTTTTCACTCTCTCTCTCTCTCTGTCTCTCTCTCTTTTTAGCTCTCTATCCTCCCCCTCTCTTTTTGTCTCTGTATGTGTCATTTTCTCTGATATTTCACCATCTCTAGTATCTCCCCTTTATGCTTTCTTTCTCCCTGTCTTTGTTCTTTGTCTCTCTATCTTTTTTTCTTCTTCTCTGTTACTCTTTGTATATCTATATCCCTCCCTCTGCCTATCTATCTCTCTATCGTAGTTGTTCTCTCTTCCTCAGTCTACTGTCTCTCTTAACATATATCTCTCCCCCATCTCTTCCTCATCTATTCTCGTTCTATTATTTTTTTTCTGGTTTTCTTATGTTATTCTTGCTTTTTCCATCTTTTATCTACTCTTTCATCTTTTCATTATCTATTCTTCCCCATTTTCTCTTTCCGTCTTTCCGTATGTAATTTTTTTTCTTCTATCATCTCTTATGTTATTGTTTGTTATTATCATTCTATCATTTTTTTCTTTCTATCTCTCCTCACTTTCTTCTTTTTTGTTTCTTCCTTCTATCACCTTCTCTAATGTTATTATTTCTTGTTATCATTCTATAATTTTCTATCTATCTTTATATTATTCTGTGTTTTTATTCTGTACTGTTATCTCTTTCTCTCTTTCATTACTTTCCTGTCAAAACACACTCACTTTTGGTTGAAGATCACTTCTTGGCACGGTTTAAGTTCAAACTGCATGCTAGACTAGGGTCTGGGGCGATCTAGGAAGCGAACCAGTCCAGAAGATCACATCGCGAGGTGATCTTCTGGATCAGTCCAGTCACACTCACAGTTAGACCGATCTAGCCTGGATTGGTCCAGGAAGTGAGTGAGAACTGGTTCTAACCCGCATCTATCTATCTCCCTCTCTCTCTGTCTCTCTGTCTCTCCCCCTCTCTGTCTCTCTCTCTCTGTCTCTTCTCATCCATCTTTGAGGAACACTTTCTTGTGCCTTCGCTCAGCAGGGGCTCGATGTGAAGCCAATCGTGAAATAACCATGAGGGCTTGTCAAGCATAGCACATCCTGATAATTATGATGTATTCCCATGGCAACTCCTATCAACCATTAGCCATGGCCGCCGATTGAGGATATGAACTCTAGACGTAATATATTCATGTATATATTCTGGAAGACCGGACATGGGACATTTAGGTTAATGAGTCTAGATGTTAAAGGGGGTGTAGCATGACGAGACTATGTGTTTTTCCCGTGGCCTGACTCGGGGCCAATCGGGTATAATATGACTACGGACGATGCGACCTCAGTATTCATGTGCGTGAAACATACGCAAAACCAAAGCGCGGGGAGGATTTGGTCTGTTTCTCAATCGCTAGCGCGGGCTGCTTTAATCAAGTCCATTCATTTACGTGCAGTTGTCCAAAGATGTAGATGGCATTAACCAGTATACACCATGTTACACCCCCTTTAATTGTGAGACTGCAAGGGAATACATTACTATTCCTTTGAATGAGTACATCAGGATTGTATTCTTCAAGTTATGTCTTATCACTTCTTTTTTGTGTTCAGGATACTTGAATATTATATTTTTTTTTCTGTTTGACCCCGAAGTTCATTAAACTGTTTTGTGAAGTTTCTGATTTTTTGCAAACATCTCTGAATTCAGTTCTTACTTCTGATCATATGTCAATGTGATTAGAGGGTTTTGTTTTAGGAAGATACAAAACAAATAATATTGGACCTGACGAACTGTAGCTGCTTTCTCCCTATTCTGTTCAGAATATAAAAGGAAACATCGTAATATGGTATAAAAAACAAGATGTTTAATAAATCTCTCTGGACATCATTTTGAAAAAGTGATAATTAGAACTCTAGTATTTAGAATGAGTTAATAAATGAGTTAATAATGATGATAATAATAAAAATGGTGCTTATAAACTATAAAGCACTCACCACCAAAGTCTCTAGTTCTTGAACTCCCATTGAGTGTTGAACTTAACTTTAGTATAGGATGAAAATGTCACACATACTTGGAATTCTTCTAATGAAAGACGCTTTTTATCTTCTGGGGCTTCACACATTTTCTTTTCTTCAATGATTTTCTGCATGGAAGACTGGTGTTGAACCCTTCTTGACCTTCTCCTCACTGGGGCTTAGAGAAGAAAGTATTTGTGGAATGGGAATGCATGCTGATAATTCTGTAGAACCAGTCTCATTTCTAAGGATGCTTCACATTGTATGGGTTAGATTATAGGAGTGCTGTGTTGTATCATGTTCCATCTTTTAAGAGACTTTGTGTCTCGTCACTCTCATGTTACATTCATGCAGTCACATGAAATATGAATCTTTGTCTTCTTTTTGTGACTTTAATGTTTTGGGGATATTTTGGGACTTATTTTTAGTCATGATGGTACTTCAGTATCTTAGATCAGAGAATCATATTGCCGAAGGCCCGGAACTACTTTGTGTCATTTTGTGGGTAGGATTACTGGTGACTGTGGGTAACACTATAGTGTTCATGAATTTCATGAGGTGCTTTATTATATGCACTATGTATAAGGTAAAATATGGGACAAGGTCAACCAATAAACTTGGCACCAGTTTGCTCTTTTGTGAAGAGAATACTCAAGAAGCAGTTGACATTTATATGGATTTCAAGGTTGATTTTAACATCAAAATGTATGTTGCTCCCTTTGAATGACATACATATCTACTGTATCTAATGAACAAGATTTAAATATCCTGTTGAGTGCACAGATAAGTTTTAATGGTATGTACTATGTATGTACGGTAGAGAATAACATATACCCTTGCATTTGAACTACATTGCAAATTAAAAGATAAAATATTTACCATCAGGATTAGAAGCTGATAGGCTTATCGCTGTTGCAGACCAGATGACCCTTTGTTTGCAGATGGCATGCATCATATTTTGTATGGAGGGCTCTCTATCTTATCATCCTCACATGTGCTTGTCAATCTATATGCCTTGATCAAGGCCAAACAGTCATAACACATTCAGACTTGAGCAATAAAACGGTCTAAGTCATGATGTTTTCATTGATTAAGGCCAAACGGTGATCAGAGAGGATATAAGTTAGCCAGAACACATTGAGACTTGAAAAATAAAACGGTCTAAGTCATGATTTTTTAAATGTGTGAATGGGTGTAGTATTATGTTATAGAATGAAATGTCGTGTATTGTGTAGTGAAAAAAAATAGATTTGGTAACGTTTTGTATGACTTCTTAATAAAGAGTCAGGGTTGACACACTGCCTGAACATCTTGTACGAGGATTGAGAGTTGTATAAGGTTTAACTGACATAACATTAAATATTGAATACAAGGTTGATTCCACGATCCCCATCCCCTTGAAATCTATATTTGATGTGATATAAAAAGTGATCTGTGTGTATTCTCCTTTCCCTTTACAGATGTCACACATTTGTTATGTTCCTTTGTAAAACAGTTCCACCTGTGTAAAATGGCTAATTTGATGCTATAGCCTTCTTGCTCTTGCATCTCTTCATCTGATAGAATGATTTGTCGAGTTGTACTGAATAGTATTATCTACTGACATACAAATACTAGCAGGTTTTGCAAAGTTATGCCCTGCTTTCATACAAAGGACAATATTAATATCTGTTCAGAGCCAGAAGGGTGTTAATGCTGTGAGTTAGCATCCTTCTAGCTCCACATAGATGATAGTATCTTCTTTCATTTGAGCCAGAGGAATTTCTTCCGTCAATTACTTTGAGCACAGAAACAGTTTGGTAGATAAGGGGATATTTGATCACTTAAAATACTAAAACAACAATTAAGAGCTTTTTGTTTTTTTTTATCCTATATGTAATAGCTATATTATTGTATTTGAATCTAATAGGTTATTTATTAATTCCATTTTTGCAGGGAAAAAAAAAGTTTATTTCATGGATGAACTAAATATGTTAAACACTGACAAATACATATATGAAAGCCACACAAAAAATGGAAGATTTTAAATGAACGTTTAACCCATTGACAGCTTAATTATTCTATTCCAATCGGCTTTAATACAGGAGCCGCTAGGCTCTCGTAGGCAATAGGTCAAGAGAAGTTTTGAATGTCATATGCCATTGCATAAGACCCAAGAGATTAGAGTCTAATGAATCAGGCAAACAAACTATGAATTGAATGTAAATGCAAGATTAATTGGTGGAGAACTGAGCTGAAGAGAAATAGAATGACCTAGATTTTATTACCTTTGACAGTCAGTCCAAAGGTAAATTACCTGAGGTCAATTTCTTAAGAATTACAGGTACTTATGGTAGGTAGCCAAAATATACACCTCTGAAATCAATGGCATAATCATTATATCATATCATGGAATTCCATGATGTAGTGAATGCTTAGTTCACATAATGTTATTATTTCTGGTTACGGTTGCAGAGAGAGAGAGAGAGAGAGAGAGAGAGAGAGCAGGCAAGAGTGGAAGGTAGAATATCCCCCGTGTCTATATATGGAGATGTGGTTTCAGCTACCAAGCTGGTTTCCAAAGCAGTCTCCGTCATCACCTCAGCTCTGTCGGATGCTTTCACCCCAGTAGTAACGCATCCACATGAGCTCTTTTATTCGCCAGACTTAATCCATATGTGTACTTGAGAGAGAGAAAGAGCGTGGGAGAAAGAGAGAGAGAGAGAGAGAGAGAGCGAGAGGGAGGGGGGGATGTAGTCTAGAGGCACAGACTCTAATGTGACACTTACACACAATTCTGTAACGTCTTGAGCTGAGCCTATAACTATGTCAGTCACAGGCTGTGAGCAGCTATAGCACAGGGGCTATGGCATCCAGTAGACAATCTTTATAGTCTTTCAGTGCAGACACCCTGTTACCCATTACGACTGGCCAGGGTTTGTGCCTGCAAACTAGTGTATTTGTGTGTGTGTGTGTGTGTGGCACTGGCATGTCATGTGGTCTGGGATTCGTAGTCACGGCCTTGTTCCAATTTAACATGTCACTTTGACTTTTGTTTCGGCTGTGTTGACGCATTCTCTGCTCAGGCATTTTGCTAATGAATAAGAATTAGCAAAGAATTTCACTTTGATGTGTGTGTGATTAGAAAGTTACATGTCTCTTGTTAATGCAATGTGAGGCATGTGATTGAGCCTTCATTTCTTGGAAACAATGAAAGGATTTCGCCTGGGATGGCCTTTTAAGGATTTATATTTGATTTATTTTCAAATAAGGAGAATTTATATAACTAAATTAATACTTATTTCAAAACTTGATTTAAAACTGTAATATTTATGAATGAGGATTTGAAAAGGGCCAATCACCTTTTTTTTTTAAGGGTTTGAATTATTGGAATATATAATATCTAAAAAATAAAAAAGAAAGAACAAAAACAAATTAATCTGACATTCTCTGGGGGTAATTGATATGTATTGTGAAAATACAGGAAACCATAACATTGCACCCTGTATCAAACCCATGTTTTTTTTTTCTTCAAATGAAATTATATCCAATTAGAAGGAACAGATGAACTGCAAATAACTAGGAACAAAGCAAAGCGCAAATGAACAAGATCACACAGTCATTGGTATATGTGGCCTTCATGCATTATTAATGATACTGCAGTGATCTAAACATCTGTATAGCAGTTGCTAGGCTTCGGCAAAACATGTCAAAGATAATGCACATATTATGGAAATATGTGATTGATCATTAAATAAAAATGCTCTAATGTTCCTATTTGTCATAACTTATGTCTACTATTTTATTACTTAAACATTATTAGGGCTTTTGTATTAAAGGTAAAGACCAGTTATGGTCATGCGATTGCATTGTGAAAGAAACGTTGTGAAATTGATCAGAAAAGGTTGATCATCTAGCATCTGCAAGTTTCTGGAATCTTCAAAATGATGAAAAAATTTGGCCCATTCTTCGTAAAGTTACAAGCACTATACACAGAAAGATGTATATGGGACTACCCTATATCTCTCACAAACCATAAGAGAAACAAATTTTCCAAATATATGAATTAATAGGCAGTTTCCCGGCAAATTTTTTATCATCATGTATTCAAAACACATTCTTTCACATGATTGGTAATGAGAGCTTCCATTTCATTTTTTTGAAATTGGGGCGTTCCAATACTGGTCTTTACCTTTAAAATATGCACTGCATAATTTTGTCCAGCATTCCTGATGTTCATCCCTGCCCATTCGTTTCAGAATCAAAGGTTAGCATGCCAACATAGGTATCTTGATATTGATTCAATCTATTAGATTAAAAATTTATATTGATTTAAATTTAAATTGTTTGCTTGATTTGTGATTAAGTCAAAATTTACCCATTTTGTGTGAGTCATTCCTGATTAAAAAAAAAAAAACACTCTTAGTTAAATAATAAAAGCTTCTTTTATAATGGTCATGCATTACCCAAAGGATGACTGCTTTACTGAGCATACCATCTCCAAAGTAGTTATACAACATGCATGTGAAAAGATTTCACATATTTCCTGCATGGTATCCAGATTCCTAGATGGTTCATGGTATGAAAGAGTCTATGAAGATGACTAGTCACGCCTCTCTTGCACAGGTCAGTCAAAATGAAAATGTAAAGACTAAAAGTGGGTAGGGTTTAAAAGATTTAGAGTGAAACATTTGTAAAGCTGAGGCCTAAAGTGTTATAAATAAGTAATATATACTTTTATGAAAAGACACTGATGTGGAGGTTAAGGGAAAGAAGATTGTGTATGGTACTGATATGAGAAATAAACCTTACTGGGAGGCCCAGATATTCATTTTTGAAACCACATACTGAAAAAGTAGGTCACCAAAATCTATGCTAAAGTGAAGGTATCAATCCTGTATTTTGAAGTAAGAATGGAAGACAGAGAGAAAGACAGAGTGAGAGAGAGAGAGAGAGAGAGAGAGAGAGGGACACACACACACACACACACACACAGAGAAAAGATACAGGAGGAGGTATTGTAGAAAAAAACAGTGAGTGGGGAAGATGAAGTAAAATGAAGAAATAAGAGAAAGCGAGATACATGTAGAACAAGAGAGAGTGTGGAGGGAAGAGAAAGGATTGTAGATAGAGCGGTGAGTGGGGGAGATGTAGTAGAATGAAAACAACAGAGAAAGTGTAAAGATGCAAAACAAAAGAGAGAGAGAGAGAGAGAGAGAGATGAAGAGAGATATAGAAAAAGAATATACAAATGAGTGAAAGAAGGACATTGAAAAAAAAGTCTGATATTGAGAGCAAAGGAGAAAAGAGGAGGGGTGGAGGGCGAGACATAGCAAAATAAAGAGAAAGAAAGAAAGAAGAGAGAGAGTTAGATTTACTGAAGATGTTCAAATACCTCTTCATATCTGATATCTAGATTAAAAAAAGCAGAAAACATCCCTTCTCACAATGCTTCCGTCATTGAATGCCGTTTTACCTTTTGAATCCCCCTGGGGGCGAGATGGAGAGCATTGTTTGGCTGAAAAGTCACAATTTGCCTCGCCACAAATATACTGATCTTCTGAGATGATGGAGGTAGAAATTTCTCTCCTCTATCCTCTCTTGGAGGCATCGGTTTCTTCTTTTCTTGATATTTCTGAGAGTAAATTATTGAGGTGTGAGTAGGCGTGTATGTGGTCGCTGGGGATGACATGTTTTAATGACTATTTCTTTCAGTAAAAACTAGTAAGGTCATCGTTTGAAATCCTACCATAAAAAGTAATCTTTGTTTAATCTGTCTCCCTTTGTGTTTGACTTAGGGTCTACACTTCTAGTGGAGTAATCTTTTCAATGTGAAGATTCATGTTTTTATGCGTGTCCCTACATTACAGCAGTATTAAAGAGAAGGTTGAGTTCTGGGAAGAGGTGAAAAATAATTTGTGAACTTTATCATTAGTTATTATTATGCCTGAGTCATCACGGGTTTTGCCGAACCCGGGTTTGACTTGAAAATTTCGGGCGGGGACCGGGTACCCGAAATTTTCTCCACTGACACTAAAAGTCATGTGCATGCAGCGGCGGGAGTTGAGATTGCTATTCTAATAGTGCGACGGATATGACAGCTATTTCTCTCAAAACAATAAAATAATCAATTGAATTCAAATAAATATGCTTTAGAAATAAATCTATATCGTTTCAGTTGACGGTAGGTGTTTTTATCGCTCTAAAAATGAGCCTGCAAGAAAAGAATCACCCTTCGTGTACCGAGTGCGTTCGATCAGAAACGGATGTGGAAATATGACCCACTGAAGACTGAGCAAGTTAAGAAAGTGCCACACACAAGACTGAAATGTTGATCAGACTATTACAATTAAATCGTAATACTACAGGCATTAATTTAATTGTCAAAATATATTCACAACATAATGGTTTACCCTTGATATTTTGATGAAGAAAAATAATTCAAAGGTCTTGAAATAACATTGAAGTGCCTTTCGTTCGTTCTAAAATGCGTGTATAACGGCAAGCTGAAGTTACGAGTCAAGCTTGATATGCGTGTTTATATCCATACACCGTCATCCCAGCTGATTGGAACAATAGCAGTAAACCAATTTTAAAAATCAATTAAGACTTTAAGGGACTCCAATTCAACAAAATTACCGTAAATTAATAATTTGCTTTGAGAAATAATACTCTAGCTATTTATAATATCTTAAAGAAATAATGATATTTCATGAGCTACGTACTCGATATCGAGTTAAGCTAGCCATCATTTTGAAATGAGACGTAATTGCCATGCAGCGCGCAGTATGACAGCGTGCGACAGAGAGGGAAATATCACGTGATCTAAGGCCCGCAATTTTTTCCTCTCTGCCGCCATCTTTAGTCTACTGCGCGCTGCATGGCAATGTACGTCTCATTTCAAAATGATGGCTAGCTTGACTCGATATCGAGTACGTAGCTCATGAAATATCATTATTTCTGTAAGATAT
>BEXV01000313.1:86261-104588 GCA_003118195.1 Hemicentrotus pulcherrimus | reverse complement strand
CTTTTTTCTCCTTTTCTTCCATTTCTTCTTTTTTCTTCCCTTTTTTTCTCCTCTTCTCTCCATTTCCTTTTCTCTCCTTTTTTTCAACATGCATCATCATTTTTCCTCGCTCCAAGCCAACTGTGACTCAATTGAATAACCCCAGGTTCCGGGCAGAAGTAAATTCATTTAATTTATTATTAAGCTACACCCATCATAAGTAACAGACATTCATTATCTACTAATTAGGATGATGTCATTCGTTACACATCTGCATGGCAAGAAGGTACTTTTTATATCCCGTTGCGGAGGTTGATATATAATGTTGCCAATTTGCGTTGGATCAGCTGTTCCCCATACCAAGAAGCTGCAGGGGTGATGTGCACTTCTGTTTCCCACACTGTGTGGTGTTGTGGGGAATAAAACATTTACAGAGTCGTGATTAAGCTAAAAATCTAAATGCCAAGGTTAATCATTATTGTTTTATACTGTGATTGTGCACATGCTTAAATTAAAGCAAAGGAAGATTTATTGAATTATATACTCAAATGATAATACTGTGTAATTATAAAATGATCATTGAAATATCTTTTTATTGTATTTCTTCTATCTTCTCAATGCAGAATGTTCCCCCGGACCTGTCAATATGTGTCTTTGTCCTGAACCAAGCGTTGTCAGTGAGAGCGCTACAGGAGATGGTGATCACTGACCAAATAGATCAGGTAAGTTCAAAGTTTATGGAGGGATGCGGGGCGCCCCAGGCCCTCTAAGCTTCACCATTTTGCAGGACTTTGACATTTGGAGGCAGAATAAGCTGTCGTGAATAATTAATTTTTTCAGGTACTTTTTCCTGTATACAATAAGATGTTGTGTATGCAGCCCAGAGGCCTCTAATCACAAAGTTTTGCCGACTCGGTTTCAGTAGAAGAATCTGTAAGATCATTAATGTAAATGAAAAACAGCAGAGGATCTAGAAAAGAACCTTGTGGTACTCTGTGTGTAATAGAAGAAAAATTGGAGGAATTATTATTATAAACTACATATTGAGATCTATTTGAAAGATTACTTTCAAACTAAGATGACAGACAAATTTGAGTGTTGTTCTAGTTTCCGAGTGGTGAGTCAACACACCGATTGCTGAGCTGGGAGACATTGCCAGGTGGAGTGGCAAAAATAAAAAAAGATGTATACGGTAAGACGCACCCCAACTTTCAATTTCTTTCGGTGGCAAAAAAGTGTGTCTTATACACGGAGATTTGCGGTATGTTGGTCACAATTTGGAATAATCATCACATGTTAAATGGATGTTAGGAAAAAAAGGAGGATAAAAGACAGTATTGATAGAAATAGGGATAGACATAAAAAGAAAAAGGAAGTAATAGAGAGAAAAGAAAGGATGAGGAGAGAGAAAGACAGAGAGACAGAGAGAGAGAGACAGAGAGAGAGAGAGCAGTGGGTGGTGGGGGGGGGGGGGGGGGGGTTTGAAAAGAAGGAAGGCATACAATGTGTTTTTATTCGGATATGATGTAGAAGTCTGAAGACAAATTCCTATAAAAAAAAAATATTGGAATATATAAATTGGAAAAAACGTGCTGGAAACGTGACAAAGGCTCCCAACTAAGAAGATGAAAATTAATACTTATAAATGCTCATCGTATTTTCAAGCCAGTGAGCACTTAACATTTTACAATAGTGCGCAGCATCTATATCAAACAGCGGTGTAACATAAGAATGACTAGAGACTGACATTGGGTTGTTCAAGTTTTTCTTACATCTTTTATCTTAGTCACCATAATGATAGATTCATTTTTTTTCTCAAATTATGTGCATTGTTTACAATTTGCATTGGAGCTTTGTATAAACAGCTGCTAGGCTAAAGCCGAGGTAATAATAAATGTGCCTCGGAATACAATTATCTAGATAGATGGCGCTATATAGATGCCTATTATTATTATCATTACATGTATTTCATTGATCAAATTGAGACTCTCAATATCCTGTAAATGAATTTCCAACAAAAGAAGTGGCAAATTCTTATTGAATGATTTGAATTACTTAGCGTAGAAGTTTTTTGTTCTACTGTTAGACTCACATTATGGATACGTGGCAAATTGTGGTTCTGTAGAAATTTCATTGATCGAATTGAGACTCGCATTACGCCCAGAAATCTCCTATTGGCTGCTGTGTTTATTTTCATCTCATCTCTCTCCCCCCTCTCTCTTTCTCCTTGCTTTTTCATTTTTATCTCTCTCCCTGATGTCTCATAATCTTAATCTCTTCATCCTTCCTCCATCTTCAACCTAAAGACCATCTGCATCCTAGCTTTTGTCCTCTCATGTCTCTGTCTCTCTTTCTTTTCATTTCTTTGATTGATCCCGTTCTTGCTTTCACCCTCCTCTCTCTCTCTTTCACTCTCTCTCTCTTTCCCTCTCTCTTTCTCTATTCCAACCCCTCCTCTCTTTCTCTCTTCCACCCCTCCCTCTCTCTTCCCCCCTTTTTTTTTCTGGGGGGGGGGTTGAGTTGGATCCTTGCAGCCATCCTCACTTCTCTCTTCTCCTTTCTCGCCGGTTTTATCTTCCTAAAAATTTTCTCTCCAATTCTTTCTAAGTCTTTGTACCATCTCCCTTGTACACTTCCCATTCATTTCCATCTCTCCTGTTCTTTCTCTGTATCCAATATTCTCTAGACCATCTTATTGCATTCCCCATTCTTTTCCTCCTCTCTATGTTTGTATCTCTATCTTTGCACGCCCGTCTCTCTCTCCGACATCTCTTCAACTTGTGGTACATCTTCCTCTAGCATTCTCCCTTCACTACCATCCCTCCATCCCCCAATCCCTGATTTCCCTCATCTTCTTTCCATCCATCTTTCCATGTTCATCCCCACTCATCCCGCCCTACCATCTTCCTGGATTAAGGGGGATGTGGACGGGAGGCGGCAAGACCATGTTCAAATTAATTTTCCAGACATTAAATTGCTATTAGTGCGACATCCATCAGGCTGTGTTACAAGGTTCGGCTTTTGCGCTCCTATCCAATCCAATCGGGTAAACACCATTCTCCGGAGCCCAGCTCTGCGGTGTAGACGACTGACCTTTCGCAAGAATCATTTATTTGTTTGTATGAACTTGTCCTTAATGTCTAGGGGAAGATCATCACTTATATATCGATCCATTTCTTCAAAAAGAGGTCTCTGTGAGGAGGTTGACGACTGCTTGATAAATGAAATGATTTCATTCAGTGTCTCGGTCCATTTGAGTGTGATTTGCTAAGTAGAGTAGCAGAGTAACTGGATGCCATTGTATATTTTCCTGCCAGAGCTGAAATGGAATGATGATTTGATTCACATTTCTTGAGAAATCATCTACAATTTCAGGAAGTAATTTATTGAATTGATAGATATCATTATATTTTCAAAAGATCATTTCAAATGTCTGTAATTGTTCAGACAATAATCATTAGTTTAAAAACAATGTTTTGTGACAATTGACAGTGACATTGATTTAAGAAGTTTTCAATTTATGCTTGACTGTATACTCTGGTATTAATAAAAACATATTTATGACTTCAAGTTTGCATGAGTGCCTCTGATAACCATGGTAACAGCCTTTCTTGTACATAATGATGACTCTCAAGCCAAGGGTTGACGATTTGAATCCCAGCGAGGCAATATTTGCTCCTTTGGCAAGACATCAATTAGTGTTGTAACATCACGGATATCTCCAATTCCGTTTAACCGCCAGTCAAAACCGGACGGTTTTCGGTTAAACGATTTATTAAAAAAAAAAAAAATTTGGTGAAGAAGATTTTTGTTAAACTGTTTATAAAGCTTACATTATGAATACGTGGCAAAATGTGGTTCTGTAGAAATTTCATTGATCGAATTGAGACTCGCATTACACCCAGAAATCTCCTATTTGGCTGCTGTGTTTATTTTCATCTCGTCTCCCCCCCCCTCTCTCCTTGCTTTTTTGAAAACGAAACTGTCCAATTGAAAAGGGATAGATCCATGAATGGTCGGATACCGGACGGTTAAACGTTTGACTACAGCACTAACATTAATACACATTAGCCACTCTTTACCCCGGTGTATATGGTACCTAGCAATTGCTGGATGAATCATAGCTGTCATCATTATTACTTCTATTATTAATAGTATTTTTGTATCAATATCATCATCATCATCACTGTTATTATGATATTCTTTTACCTCCTTATTTCATGGTTCAACAACTTCATTTATTATTGGTAGATTGTTTGCTACCCTGGCAAGTGAACGATACATGTACCTATTTTTGTAACAGAAGAAAATCACAGCATTTTATTCCTCCATGGGAATAGTAAAGTACAGTATTTTACAAAATTAACCACTCGTGACATGTAGTAAAGAGTAAGGTTTGATACATGTACATGCTGTAGAATCTAAACCCATCCCCACATCATTTAATAAATGATATCTCAATCCCTGCCCAGAAGACGGAATCGACTTTCAGTGCAGAATGGCCAGCGTTTCCCGACGTTTGTCACAATCCCCTTCATATTTGGATCAAGATGTCAGAATGTACGCCTTTTGTGTGAAATTGCAAACGGTTCGTTGAGGTGTGTGGCGTGCCGGGTGTCTTTTCTGAAGAAAATGCCAGCCGTATCTGTTACACATGAAACGATATGGGATTCAACACAGGCAGCCAGGCTTGAATGCAGGATGACTTTTATCTTTCTCTTGTGCCAATTCTTCCTTGAAGAGAGAAAGGGAGAGCGAGAGGGGGAGAGTGAGAAAGAGAGAGAGAAAGAGAGAGAGAGAGAGAGAGAGAGAGAGAGAGATGGGAGAGGGGATGGGAAGAAGAGTTAAGTATCTATCCAGTATTAGATTCTGTCACGTTGTATTGCAGTTGGGGAATTTTAGAAGAAAGACATGAGATAAAAATGACAATATTTGCAATCTCTTCTCCTGGGATCAGGAAGAAAGAGACCAGAATGCTAACGTATTAGCATTCCCAGAGAGCAGGCAGACAGAGAAGTGTTTGTAGCGATGGTGAGATGCTGCAGAAGTCAGAGGTAAAGAAACAGATTAGTGGAGCAATAAAATACCATCTTGTGAAAATAGAATAAGAATAAGAAGCATGGGAACAATTTTGTTTTGGTTATTTACATTTTCCTGGTGAAAGATGATTTGTTGTTCCCAGGGGTGAAATCTATTTGTGAGAGAACTTGTCTAGCCTTGTCTAGCTTTTAGTTTCAATCATTGGTCATGTATAGTAAGCATTCTGCAAAATGGGTTTTGGGAACAACTAATGTTTTACCCCTGCATAATTATTTGTTTCCTTTTTTATTAATAGTGCTGCATATTTGTATGGCCCTTGATGTTTTGTTTTTTTAACCTAGAAATCAAATGGATAAGTAGTGGATAGATTAATAGAAAATAAGAAAATGAAATTGAAAATCATACTCAAGGAGTACATGATGTCAACATTAACATCTTTAGTAGAGAGGAATTAGAGACTGAATTAAAGACACAGAGAAAGAAATGCAGATGCAGACAAAATGATTATTTAAAAGTGTAAAATGAAATTGACATGAGCCAAGAGAAAAGGAGAGAATGACAGAGAGCCAAGAGAAAAGGAGAGAATAACAGAGATAGGGAAAGAGATGTGAAGATACAGAGAAAGTTTTAGGAAGAGAGTTTAGGAAGAGAGAGATAGAGAGAGAGGGATGGTGTGCAAGAAAGAGAGAGGCAGTAAAAGTTTGAATGAGAGCAAGACTTTGTAACATCAACGTAGTTGAAGTAATAGAGATGAGAAGCCAATAAAATCATCACCCTTGCCATTATCAGGTTTTCTGAAAAGGAAAGGGAAACTCTTTTTATGCAATTGTGTCAAACTCTCCATTTCTTCCATACCGTTTCCTTCTCTCACTCTGCCACCCATTATTCAACAGATACTGAAAGCTCTATAATACCTCTTTGAATGGTGTTTTTCTATTACCATAGGCCTGTCCTCATCAGCTTGAGTTTGCCAAATAACCAGTTTTTTAAATCTATCCCAGTTATTTTGAGTCCTCATCAACCCCAGTTGCAATTAGCTGGATATTTAGTTGAGAAAATATCCAGAGAGATCTTGGTCTCGTTTCCAAAGTACATGTATCCTGCTATTTGGGAAATAGCGGGCTGATTTGTGCCAGTCCGAGCTAGTTTGTGATGATCATATTGGTCTGGGGAAGACGCAATATCGAGCTGCGGGATGATATCCCGAGTCTGAAAATGGCAGGTTATTTGGCAAACCGGAGCTGATGATGACAGGCCTCATGAAGTTTATGCTTCTGTCCCAGAGGAAGGATTACAGTGTATGTTACATTCATGAATTCATCAGACTCTCCGTTCTAATCTACTGCGGATGTGAACCCACTCCGAGTCCAAACCAAAGCAAAGTTGAATAAAAGCAGTGATGGTGTTATCTAGACAATATATGTAGGTGTGGAAACGCAACCTGTTTGAGACGAAACTCTCATAAAGAAACGTATAAAGATATAAATGTTGAAACATAGCTAGTTCATACAGATTGCTTGTTCACACTAAAGAAAGTTAGATGAAACATAGGTGGTGAAGCACAACTAGTCAAACAGAAAGAAACGTATAATAATAGGAGTGTACACAGTAGAATATATACATCATATAAAGAAATGTTGCATTAAGAAAATATTTTAGCTCATATGCAATCTAATGCTGATATGAATGTATTGATGACAAGAAAAAAAAAATCATAATTATTTCTCAACTTATCTACTGAAGAAAAATCAAATGGAGTTGGCTTTGTCATCTTTTGTACATCTCCATGATTACAGCTCAGTATTATGAAGTTGGTAATTCTGAGGGTTTTTGTTGATGAGGAAAAAAGAAAGGAAATGTAAATGAGAGAATAGGAGACAATATTATGGGGGTAAACATGATGGTATATGTAAAATATCCCATAGAGTACATATATCCTTGCACATACTCTCTGATTCATATGAGGTCTGATTCGATATTAGGTTATATGTCTGTTATACCTAGTTAGCACCGACGCCGAATGCCGCGCTTTAAATCGGCGATCAATGCAGCGTCATTTATTCAAAAAATCTCACGATCTCCTGAGATATGTTATGCTAAGTTCACACCGACGCCGAATTGATGGCGCATTAAATCGGCGAGCAAAGCGGCAGCAAAGTGTAACAAAGCTTAATTAAAGCGTAAAGACCGTAATAGAGCGTGAGGAAGCTTTACGCAATTTGGGACATTCGGCAAGAGCGCCAAAAATTTAAACTCTGTTAAGCTTTCCTACGCTTTGAGCAAAACTTTGATAAGCTTTGTGACGCTTTGATTAGCTTTAATACGCTTTCCCCGCTTTACGCAATTCGTGACAGATCGCCTCAAATTTTTAAACAGTTTAAAAAAATTTGGCGCTCTTGCCGACAGTCCCGAATTGCTCTAAGCTTTCCCACGGTCTATTACGGTCTTTACGCTTTAATTAAGCTTTGTTACGCTTTGCCGCCGCTTTGCTCGCCGATTTAATGTGCCATCAATGCGGCGTCGATGTGAACTTAGCATTAAGAGCAAGAAGGGCATTACCTGTGTAAAATTACATGTGTTACCTATTACCCTTCTTACTCCAAACAGACATTATCTCGGTTACAGAACCGTATGATATTTATTTGTATTTTTCAGAGTTATAAAAGGAGATAAAATTCCTTTGAATATAAAACTTGCTAAAATATTTTGAAATATTTAAAATCCCTCAAATTAGTTTGCTTATTGCTTTTCAAATAGCCAAGTGGCGCATGAATTTTCAATAATTCTTTTAAAATTCAAAGGTATTCCTCTTTCAGCATATATGTTGCTTTGTGTTACAAGAACTTCTGAACAGAAAGCAGTATTTGCATAGCAGCTCAACAATTTATTATGAAAAAGATTAGACCTCACCAGTATTTATGTATTTTTATTTTTGTTTTTTTTTCAACACAAAGTACTGCAGGAAAATTGTGCATTATTGATAAGAACCGTGGCACTATTTATGTTTATTGCTTGTATTTGAAACAGTAGTTGATGTCAATGACCCAAATTTCTGTGTACTCTACGAGGAACAAACCGGCTCGAGGCACCGTATTTCAAATGAATTATTTGGAAGGGCTTATTGTACTTTCAAATGTCAACAACAAAATGGCACAGATTAAGAAACCTAGGCATCGTTTCATGAAATCGTTATAAGTACATGTTCACCGACATCCCATTGAAAGTGTATACTTAATATAGTATTTCAATGGGATGTCGGTGAGCTTGTACTTAAAATGGTTTCATGAAACGCTGCCCTTGTTACCATTTCATTGTCTACTTAAGATATGAACATGCTTTGTGAAAATCATGTTATTTATGAATTATGATGTAACCCAAACATGAAAGAAACATGATTTGAAATGACAACTGCAAAAATAATCCTACTTTTGTTGGTGCTAATCATATATCAGTTATACTTGTTCATATTATTTTACCATGCTATCTTTTGTTGTTGTCATAGACTTTGAAATTATAAATTATGAATTACAAAATAGTTTTGGTTGAAATGTACCATTTTACCTTGCTATCTAGAAGTTTACAATATGAAATGATTTCTAGGTGGCAAATTTATGTAAATGCATTCCCTCATCTTGATATCTCTTTGAAATGTTGTTGATTGATGTCTTTAACATTTTTTCTTATCATTTTTTTCTAACAGGGTGGGCAGGCTGGTCACCGCACTCTTCTCTATGGTCATGCTATTCTCCTGCAACACTCTCTAAGCTCCATGGTAAGTATTTGATGATTTATGGTTGATTATTGTTTTACTCGAGTGCTAAGAAAGCATGTTTATGCTTGCAATTATAAGTAACTTGGGGACCGACAGCTTTAATTCCTCTCTTAGGGGCTTGGTGATGAGGATTAATGCCTTACCAAAAAGCATGAGCGCAACGACTTGGTGTCGAACTTGGGACCTCTCAATTACAAGACCCATTGCTCTGCCCCTGAGCCATCGTGTCTTTTTGAATTCTTTATATTGATCTGATATTGGTTGGTCTTGATGCCAAAACAAGGAAATACTGGACAATATGGGAAAAAGGTGGAGGGAGAGGGTGAGCATTTTTGTATGCCAAGGGAGGTGTAAAAGTTACAATTCCTTTATGAATTCTAGCCATAGAGATGGAATTTTTCCTGATTTTGCAAAAAGAAAATTGGCCAGAAGCTGTTTGGTATTCCCTTGGTTTAAAGTTCCATTCAAGTCTCTTTTTTCCCCAGTCCATTACCATTTTTACCCAACTTCATCTTACCTATACAGTTCAGGTTAATATCTCAAAATTCAATCTTATCCAATCTGATTGACCCCACCTTATCAAATCTGATTGAACCCAACTTATCCAATCCTAAGGAATTTATAACATTTAATCATGTTCGCTCCAAAGCAAGGCTGTCTAGATCAAACCAGATGTAATCTATAATCTACTTAAATTTAACCCATCCCAAACTATTTTTCGAATCAAATCATCAAATCATCAACCTCAAGCCATCAAATTCAGTCCGATCTGTTCCCATCCACCTCCATTCAAATCAATCCAATCAAATCAGTCCAATCAAATTTTGATTCTATGTAATGTCCGGTCAGTCAAGTTAATCCAATGCAACTCATTTTTTTATCAGTCAAGCTAATCTTTTGGTCACTTCACAGCAAAGTGCATGTAAAGGAGACCTCAATGTTTCCTTGACAAGCTGCATTCATTTGCAATGGCGATGTGTGTCTCTCAGGCATGCTTTCATAACGTTTACAAACAAGGGTGTCCTGTTTGAGGCAGGAACTGGCTGCTCCCCCATTGACCTACAAGGAGTGAAAAACGGCCAGCCACTTCAAGATGGAGTGCTCCGAGTGCTTTCACCCAGACTAGAAAAATCTTTTCTGAGGGCCACTTCCAAGCGTGGCACCTTCGGGATATGGAATAATGCTGTCCCTTTTCCCTTCCTTCCTGTCCTAGTAAAATGTTAGAATATAACTTATCACATTGTCATTGATTTAATTAGTATGTAACTTGAATTTTTGGTGAATTTGTAACATCAGCCATTTTGCCGCCTGAAACTCTTGCAAATTTGCAAACTCTCATGTCAAGACATCTAAGTGAGGCTATTCACCGCATTAAACCATATGAATCTAGATTTGTCACAATCTTTTAAAAATCTTGACTTGACAAAAATTTGTGAAAAATTAATTCACATACAAAATTTCATTCTTTAGAGGTTCTGTGAAAAAAATGCAACATATGCATTCATTTCTGCATTGCAACTATTTCTGAATCATGGATTCTGGAAACACAATCGATTCCTCTAATTACATTTGAATAGCCTTTTCATTATTCTGTTCATTGGTTCTATACACACTAGCATTCATAGCATCCAAATATTCCAAATATTTGATTGCGATCAAAGTCACAAGGTCTGAAGTAAACACACAAAATCGCATTGATTTTATGACATCTGCTGAAGTCCGCACCTTGATAACTCTCGTAGACAATCACACACATATTATGGGTAGTCCCAAACAGCTAAAGGTATTTATTGATGTCACCTGTTGTAAAAGCTTGGCCTTGACGATTTAGGAAAGTGCCCTTCATATAAAATTTATGGTTTGGTTGTATATGGTTATGTTACAGATAATCAAAAATATTATTTAGCACAAAGAAGAGAACAAGAGAAATTGAGAGATGCTTTATTTTGCATTTGAAATTATGATGTAGCACATTTCACTATGTGCAACTAAAGTATGAAAATGTGTGAAAATTTCTTCTTGATAAATCATAACTACCACTACCATTTTAAAGAATTTTATATCCATGCAGCTGAGAATCTTATGGACAAATAATAACTTTAATACTTACAAGACAAAATTCAGACTACTTTCAGAGAATCTTTCTTTATTGAATCTCGCAAGGAAAAGGTTCTTTCATGATGATGTATAATTGTAGCTTTAATAGTTATAGGCAAATACAGTAAATACAGAACGAGACGTTAAATAAAATTGTGAATGGCAAGTATTTTCTAAACTTAAAAGTATCCTCTTTTTAAATGTTTTTCTCTTCCTTTTGTTAAATCCAGCATCTTGCCTGTCTTCCAACAAGTTCCTCTAAAGATAAACTTGCCTTTGATGTGGGGCTTCAAGAATCAACACAAGGTGAGTGATTGAACAATCAGTATCTATTTAGGGGTATATCTCCTTGGTTGATTCAAGGCCCAAGAGCTAGGTTGACATTGGAGTCTGTGAACTTTTAGGGTATGTTTATGCTCTTTTTTGAAGGCACAATGAGCGATTTGAAACGCTCATCGTAATAGCAGTTCCTGCACTGCGCGTGATACGTTGACCCCACCTTTTTGTGAGTTGACGATCGGCGATTATGATCGCCGTTTTTCTGTGATTCTACAAAAAATGAGAAATGATGCAACCGTGTTTTTAACTAAATGCATAAAAAATGCCTCATTCTGGCCAGAAAAAGTCGAGTTTAAACATACCCATAGTGTAGCTTGTGGTATCTCAACTTTAAGATCATCTTCTAGTTATGGACTGTGCAGATGCCCTCACGGTTTTGAAATGTGGTTTGCATGAAGTTTTAAACCATGAGTGTTCTTATAGTAATAACGTGATAACTACAAGCAGGGGAAGATCCTAACTCAAAATTATGTGCCCTGCAATGTATTACACTTTTGAGATTTTGCCAGTTAGTAGATACGACTGCTTGCTTGACCTGTAGTTTTAAACTTCAAACACGTGTAGCTTCAGTTTCAAGTAAATCTGTATCGTCGTAAGTGGGTCGTTCACTTAGGCTTTGACATTTCTCAAACTTAAATTCTAAATGGACCTGTGCGGACATAGCCTATGATACCCACATCTCGCAAAACTAAGGGCCTTCGACTCTGATAGCCCTCAAGACGGAGACGCCATGCTGGTCACGTGAATGATCCATCTGGTAGTCGGAACAATGTCAGTGAGACTGACATATCAGTCTTGAGGGCTGCCTGTCTCGTAAGCCCTCAGAGAAGTTTGCATGAGGCCAATGAGAACGCCATTGTGGGTCTCTCAGTCCTTCAGTCTCATGGCAGTCGGTCTTGCAGGACATTAGCCAACTGGGCTGTAAAAACCGATAATCATTAATTTCAAATAACAAGTACCTAATGATGATTGGAAAACAATTTTGAACCTTTAAAGGAAAACATTTTGTGGCTAGATATATTTATAATCTACATTTGCTGCATTTAATGAAGATGTCAAGCAAACAAATGTGTTACATGTAGGTGCTAATAATACCATGAAAGCAAAGTTTATAGATGTTGAGATTTATTACATATATTTGCTGAGTTTGATGAAGATATTTGACATGTAAAAACGTAAGGTGCTAATGATTTTCCGGTAGTGAAAGAAAGTTTTATAGATAGTGAGATTTATTGCATACATTTGCTGTATTTGATGAAGATATTTTACATGCAAAGGCATTAGGTGCTTTAATGCTCATGAAAGTTTAGTTTTATAGGTACTTTTAGTAAGATTTCTTGATATAATTGTCTTTGGCTCTTTGCCTGATTTGATTAAGGACAGTTGTCATATTACAATAATAATAATGATAGTAATATTGGATTCTTATATAGCGCACCTATAAAGGTGTTAGCTGCTAATGATGTATTGGAGCAAAGTTTCTTACTTCATTTTTTTGCTCTCTTGGATTGAGGCTTAGATGTAGGTGCTAATGATCTCATGAAAGCAAGGGTTTTATATATAATGAGATTTATTACATATCTATGCTGTGTTTGATGAAGTGTTTGACATTTAAATATACAAGGTACTAATGATTTCATGAAAGCAACGTTTTATTGGTGCATGTTTTCAGTTTTATCGCTTTAATACTTTAGCTGTGTTTGATAAATAAATTGGACATACATAGCCAACAAAGGCATCGCTGTGCCAGTGGTCGGCTGTTAAATCATTAAAAGGTTTAGATTTATCATCTTCCTCTTGCTGTGTTTACTAACAGTACAGTACCCACAGATAATCAACCAATCAGTGCCTTAGAAATGTAAACACACTTTCACCGGGATAAGAGTTGTCGGTTATTTATTAACCGTTTCTCTCGGAGCTGTTGCTTGCAAACATTCTGGTCCGACTAATGCTCGTAATGCAAACACAGGGAATAGAATATGTAAATGATATGTGTTTTTAATTATTCACAGGGCCTTCATTGTACTGTGTATGATGTGATTAATGATACAGATGTGCTCTGTATTAAAATAGTATGCAAGCATTTATCTTTAAAAACGGTGGTTATCTTTCAATTCATGGACTCCCATATTGATGGACTTCTTATTAATGATCGTGTCTGATTTATACGTGTTTATATAGATAGCTAGGGGCTTTAGAAATGCTAGTCTAATTTTCTGCTGTATTAAAGGGATCGTTTAACAATATTAAATCTGAGATGCACGGCCCTACATTTTATCAGTGTCTGTGATATTGTGTTATATTGAAGCCCTTGAAAAAAAAGAAAACACGCTTCAAAATGATCAAGAAGTGCCTCAAAAAAGTAAAACCCTTGAGTGACCAGTTTTACCATATTCGTTTTCCCCAATAGACTGTAGTGTTATGAAAACCGTTTAGCAAACGCAAAATTTGATTTAGATTTTTAATCATAAATATCTTGATAATCAGACAGGCGATCAGCTTGTAAAAGTCATTGAGTTCCTGACTGACCTAAAGGTTTATAATTATCATTGCAGCATGAGCTAATCAAGGATTTTTTTAAAGGATCGAAGACAAAGTTACTGGATTCCTTTAAGCAAGACATTGAATCATATGAACTCCCGCTTATTTTTATTAATTTTTTTATCAATTAAAAAAAAAAAGTCATAATAGGAAGGTACTTTCATCTTAAAAGCAATTTGGTCTGGTTGCCTGTAGGGAAATGTTAATCCCTCATATGAATATACTTTTTGTTTTATATGTAAATTTCATTTTAATATTACCTGCAAGACAATTTTAACCAGATCCTACCAAACAATACACCCAACAGTAATGGCAATATGCTTCTTTGGTAATTCTGATTGCTACATGTATATTTGCAAAACATTTAGCACTCCCTCGCAAATATCTCCTCCAGCCCACAAGAGTTTTGGCATTGGTTTAAGAAGTAGTGGGGTTATCTGTGCTCAAGGCCACTGCCTGTCAATTTATAAAGGGTGAAGGGGTGGGGGATGTCAAATACAGAATTTGTTGTCAAGATAGCTAAAAATACCCTCCATGTCATTTCATTTTATTTGCCACTAGGGCCTAAATTAGCTAAAATTTGCAAATTGGAAATGTTTGAAAAAGGGTGTTACAATACGACTTCATCTCTAATGAAACCCCTAATTATTCTCAAACCGCAATTTTTTGTGAGCTTTAATTTTTTTAAGAGGTGGGAGGAGGGGGAGAGACTTTATACCACCATGCTTTTCTTTTGATATCATAAAAAGTCAGAGATTTCATTGGAGATTACATTATTTATTTATTCATAGGTGTGCTCAGGTTTAGAGATTACAGCTTGAACTGCAATTACATTTACTTCATTCAAGCAGATTTACAAAGAGAGATGTCCAGGTGATTTTTATATTAAGATTACATTCACAATTTCCATTTTCAGATTAATGATCTTCCACTCGAGCTCAAAAGATGACATAAACTGACAATGGGGCCTAATAAATCATGCAGTTATACTTTTTCATCAATTCTAGGTACATGATGACGATGCTATGTTGATGTGCAGCATACATACGAGTATTCATCTGAAATGCCGCAAGGAAATGAAAGTGTCATTGTTGGACAAGCGGGCGGAGACGTGTAGTTAATCACATCTATTTGTGTTAATTGCAAAGGTAGAACTGATAAAGAGGAGAAAATGAGAGAACGGGGGGATAGAAATATAAAAAAATGTGTGTCCATTTTTTAACGACCAAAGATTACGATGAGAGAAAAGGAGAGACTGGCAGACAGACAGAGACAGAGACAGAGTGAGAGTGAGAGTGAAAGCGAGAGAGAGAGAGAGATATGTTTGTGAGGAGGCGAAGTGGAGGATAGTATAAAAATAGTATGAAAAATACTTACATCGTCTTCACATGATAAAGAAAAAATACCCGGTATACAAGAAGAGAAAGAGCATATGCTGTGTAAAAGTTTAAATCAATCACAACAGCTGATAATAAATTCTGATGCAAACAATTATATGCAAAAATGAAAAGCAATATGATATTATACTCCTAATGATGTAAAAATTGTAGAGAGTAAGAGAGCATTAGAGTAGGGACAAAAGAATTAAGGTTAAATCAGAAAGAGCAAAGAGCTGAAGAAAAACAAGAGCATTCTGAAGATGGAAAGAGACAGGGCGTCGTAGATTCTACTGAGCTTGGGTTCCGTTGCCAAGGCAACCGGCCGTTAAGAGTGGGCATTGAGAGTCAGTGTCAACATCACGGAGATGGAGAGTGACACTTGATTGGTATCTAGGGTCACTACCTGGGCTTGAGTCTGAAATGTTGCAGTAGGGTGTGTTCCCACGGGAGTATAGTGGACCGGGATAGTGGATCCCTTTTTTTTTTTTCTTTTGATGCAGTAAATGGGTGGCGCCGAAAACTACATCATGTGTGGACAGGCCCTTAGATAGTAGGTTGCAGATAATGGCCTCGTTCAAAACAAAAACAAAACAAAAATTGTGCAGATTGTACTCCCATATGCCCAGCTTGAATGATGCATTCTGTAACAGAGAACTAATGCCCTCATACTAGATGTTCATGCATCCATGCACGTATACAACTTTTATTCATGCTTGCTCTCATCTGTAACATCTATTCAAATGATTTCATAATGGATCTTATGCGTTATGGCCTGTGGGAATCTTCAAGATGTTTGAAGTGCTGCCAATTTGACAGTGTATCATCAAAGAATACGTATGTGCACTTGAAATTTCAAGTCGAATCTGAATACTGTCATTTATTTACAATAGTGATGATTACAATAATAGTAATGATAATGATATAAAATAATGATAAATGCAATAATAATAATGATAATAATAATGATGATAGATGCAATTTTATAATGATGATATTGATAGTAATAGTAATTATAGTAACAGTAATAGTAGTAACCGTAATAGTAATTATATTAATGATGATGATGATGATGATGATGATGATGATGATGATGATGATGATGATGATGATGATAAAATCAATCTTCCTAAACATCTAAAGAAGATTGGATTTACCATAAAGAAAGAACTTCTGCACAAAAAGCAGCTCTGCTTGGTACTGTAAGACTCTTTAAGGAAAGTACTTTGTCCCTTTTAAAGGCTGCAGCTTGTAGTTTGCCCTCAGTATAGGCCTACTAATGATATAAAAACCATCATGCTGAGATATTGATGAAATAAATATAATAAGGATAATAAGAATTGATGATGATGATACTACTACTTTGAATGATAATTATAATAATGATAATAATGGTAATAATAAAACACATTCATCATGCAGCTATTAGAACTTATACTATGTTTATAGGCAGTGTGCATGGTCCTGTCGTCCTTGCAACTACACTTATTCAAACTTGTGCAATGCCTGTACTGTTCTTGTGGAGTAATTTAAATTTCCATGGACTATGACCACCGTACAAGTCTATATCATGTAGTCGATTCTGTAAGGGTCATGTTTTTCATTAGTGATCAAGTCGTTCAATCAAAAGTCAATTTCAAATAGTTGTGTTTGTATTTTGTCTGTCAGAATTCAGTAATTTTGTGCAGCAAACTGGAATGTAATGAAGTATCTCCATACCGGAAATTTTGATCCTTGCAAAGCTCGAGTAGGTTATTGACAAAGAAAAAAACAAACATTTTGGGGAGCATTTTTTAAAATTGACTTATTTCCTTTTCTTACAAAGACTTGGTGGCGTTTCATTCATTGTGTATCTCTTCCTCTTTCTATCTTTCTTTTTGTCTCTCTCTCGATTTCCCTCTCTTTCTCCCTCTTTCTCCCTCCTTTTCTCCCTCTCTCTCTCCTTCCCTATCTCTCCTTCCCCCTCTCTCTCCTTCCCCCTCTCTCCCCCTCTCTCTCTCCTTCCCTATCTCTACTTCCCCCTCTCTCTCTCTTTCTAATTTTTATTTTCTATTTGGACAAAAATCATGTACAAGAATCAGTTGTTGCAATTCCTGCTATATGAAGCAAGTTGTGGTTTAAAAAATGAAATTCATGTACAAACAGCATGGGCACTTTATAAAAATATGATGAGTCTATATAATTTAATAATCCTCCTCTTTCATGAATGTTCAAGACATAAAAATAATGCTAAAAATAGCTAATATTTACGCCTTACTGGCGTTTTATTGCCAAACTCCATCTTGCTTGTACAATGTACGTCCGTCTGTCTGTGCGCCAAAAATTAATTTGGCCGTATTTACATCATCGTAATGAATATATGTAACTAGGATCCGTAACATGCATTCATGTAGAGCTAGCACTGAAAAATACTTAACCCACATATAAAGATGGCATGCATTGGAAATGATGAGCGACATGTCACTGTACTCTTGCATTACGTACCTACCACCCTCATTCTAAGGTTCGTTAATCTTGAAACTCGATAACGATGAAAATTTCTGTGCAACAGAGCCCAAAGAAATCTGTTCTAAATTTAATATACATTGTATTAAATGGATGATGTCTGCTACATTTATGTGATGGAAAATGTGTGAGTGCTGTAAAACAAGCAAATAGACATGTATTCTAGATCTTTTTTGAATTTTTTCTTATCGCGGTATGATCAGTGATCTACAATTTTCTACTCTGTATGTCATTTGGCTGTCCCAAGAAATATCCCAAGAAATTTTGGGTCTTGTTTCCAAAATATCCCGCTATTTCTCAAATAATTTGCGCCCGTTCGAGTTAGTTTAGGATTATATCCCAAATCTTAAAATACTGGGTTATTTGGCAAACTCGAGCTGACGAATACACGCCTTTAGTCACCTCTTGTTCTAACAGTTCTTTCATCCACCTTCAATCGTATCAACAATTCATGTTGACTTTCATATCATAAAGCCTTTCTTTAAGTATTCATGTAGTTGTTCGCTTGAATTGCAGGGCTCTACATTCATACAGTACACCTTGCGTTCAAGGTTGTGTGATATTCCATGCATTTGTGAATGTATAAATGGTCGCTGATTATAAGAATATTCCATGTGTTAACCCGTTGACTACTGAATTGTATAGGTCCCATAGGCTTAACACAGGGACCACCAGGTT
>BEXV01000313.1:74514-85667 GCA_003118195.1 Hemicentrotus pulcherrimus | reverse complement strand
CTCTCTCTCTATAGGAGAAGCATGTTGGTGGACGATACACCCGGTATCCAAGCAGAGGTCAGAAGGTGAAAAGGTCAGAGTGGGAGATGACCTCATCCTTGTCAATGTCGCCACAGAGAGATACCTGGTAAGATAGTCATTCTTGGAAACAAAAGCCTGGAAGGCATGTCAGATATTGCACGCCCCCAAAACGCCACATTTTGTTTAACGGGTTAAATCACAGGTGGCCAACCTTTTCAAGCTCTCCGGGCCACAGCTAACGATTGGCATAACTTTGCAGGCCGTAGGTATCGTTGTATGCAGTGTTAAGGGAAGGGGACTATCCAGTTTATGATTAAGATTTATGACAAAATTCAACGGCGAGAGAAAAGAGTTGTGATATTTACAAACGTTACTTAATTTAATTTAATTCAATTTAATTTAATTTTAATTAAGGAAATTTACATAACTATCGTGATCTATTAAAGGAGACACGAACGAACGAGTTATCATCCACGCAGAAATGGTGGAAATATTTCAATTTACCTTTAAACCACAAAAAAAAAAAAACACTTTCAAAACCGTGACACTGAAGAAACAATATGGGATTGAAAGCACCAAATGTACAATGTATGTCGCATTTATGTATATGATATTCATCAATTCTGCTTATGAAGAGGCCCTGGTATTTTACTTGATGCAAATCACTTTGCATATCCATCAATTCTACTTGAATTGATGAGAGGCCAATTTGAGGGGGCATGATGTTAATTGAGACAATTGCCTCCTCATTTTCCAGTAATTGATCGAGAGGTTTCAGAATTTTTGGAAGGGCTCATATTGATATTGCTCCATTTTGTTAAACCAATTATTTGTTTTGTTTGATCAGAAAGTGAATGTCTTTGGTGTAAAGCCTTTTTTAATTTTTACACAAACACTGTGAAATTATTATATTTTATGTGAATATTGACATCATTGGTCATTAACATAAGGGTAAAGTTTGACATGAAACGATTACTGTACAAATATGCAAATGAAACACATGTACTGTACCTTTTGACAATTCAGAGTATCAGTTATTGGTAAGATTGCTATGAATGCTATAGTCAAATAGTATCATTCAGTTGTCTTCCTATTTGAATTATAAAACTAAAAGATAAAAGAATGGTCATGCGCTCAAGATTTGTCAAGTGATTGGCTAACATTGTTAGGAATTTTAAAATATCAGATTCTGTTACTTGAAAATGGTATAAACATGCAAGGTATAATTTTAAAATATGGCTCTGAGAGTCTTAAGTCATAAAACCTTTGGGAAGTATTTGAAAACTCAAGTAACGGTCTCTATTTAAAAGGTCTCAGAGACGCGATATTTTACAAAATCATGGTTTGCGTTGAACTTACAGCTTTTCAGTCTAAACAATGGTAGTTTTCAGGGTTTTTGAGTACTAATACATGTACTCATACACATGTTTCATTTAGTTTGAGAATTTTTTAGATCGGCTATTCGCAAAGCTAGCCAATCACTTTAAGAGAATTTACTGCTGACCACTTCATTCAGTTTATGAAGTGCCATCAGAATTATTTTCCTTTGAAGAAGCCATATACACTGACATTCCAGAATATACATTTTTCTCTGAATCACCATGCACAAAAGGAATTGGCACTTGGAAGGCATAACTATTAAATTCATGTATTCAACACCAAAGTGAATCCATGGTAGGTCTATGATTAAACAAACATATCATATATTTGAAACCAGAATGGCATTAAGTTGTATCATCTTGCACAAAGCTAATGCCCCTCTGGCTCCAAAAGGGCAAAATAATGTCCAGTACCTGGCACAATTCATGATCAGATTTTAAACAGCTGTCTATAATTCAATTAACATACAAACCAGCCTTGGGGTCAATATTTGTATGGCTTGGCCGGTCATTTCATCACCCTAGTAACTGTATCTGTCTGCTTGACCACTCATGCACTCATGAATGTGATTGGGCTGGGAGTAACCATATTTGGAAAGGATACTGACTTTGTGTGTGTGTTGGTATTTTATGTATGCATCGCAATGTATTGTGTTGGTTGCTATCTATGATGTTGCTGTTTCTTTTGACATTCTAAACCAGTATTTAAGTGTGAAAAGGGTAGTATTTTGTAAACAAATACATGTTGATGGTAGTGATGACGGGTGTGATATTGAAACTAAACCCGAGAGGTTGAAATTAAATAAATAATACCTCATTCTTTGTAACATGAGCCTATACTAGAGATAACAATAGAAACCCAGTAAGGGATCGTTTAACAATCTTAAATCTGAGATACACGGTCCTACATGTTACCAGTGTCTGTGATATGATGTAATATTGAAGCCCTAAAAAAATTGCGCTTCAAAATGATCAAGAAGTGCCTCAAAAAAGTAAAATCTTTGAGTGACTGGTTTTACCATACTTGTTTTCCTGACGGTTTTCAAAATTTGTAATTCCAATCATTAATATCTTGATAATCAGACAGGCAATCGGCTTGTAAAAGTCATGGAGTTCCTGACTGACTTAAAGGTTTATAATTATCATTGCAGCATGAGCTAAATCAAAGATTATTTATAAAGGATCTTAGACAAAGTTACCAGATCCCTTTAAAGAAGGTATTGCCTGTGATAAGAAAAGGAAAAATGTTTGTTGGGAATGGGTTTTACTTAACAACACAAACAATGAAATGGAAAACAAACTCAATGGCATTTACAATTCACAAAATAAAGGGAGTAAAGATCACAGAGTTTATTAGTTAGTAGTCAAATACAGGTATAATATACATTTCAGGGAATAATTTTCCTGGTATCGCATCGCAATTTGCTTTGCATTTTTGAACGACTGCTATACAAAATATCTTTTGTGTAGCAGTTTTCTTCCATAGAAATGTACAGAATTTCATCTGAAATATATATCCATCAGCTGAAATTGCTAATCAAAAAATGTGAGGAAAATTATTCCCTGCATTTTATTACAAACCACTGTCAAATAAACAGGAGGTGCATATTTGAAACCAGTGACAGCAAATGATATGTTTGAAATGAAGCTCTGTTGAGTTTACATAAAAAGATGAAAAATCCAACATGGAGGAGTATCATGAAGGTTACTAATGGAAATGTAGTGGAGTAAATGTCTAGAATTTAGTCTGATTGAGGTTTTTTGTGAAATTTGCCGCAAACATTTTTTATCAGCTTGACAGAACAAGAAAAGGAGAGTCTTGCAAAAAGCTGATATATCATTGATGAAATAGTTAAACAATGTTTTCTTTTGATGTTGTAAAGTACAGTATAGAATTTGTTTGATTATCCCTCTACTATAGAGAGGGCTCAAATTATTTTTTTTGTCCATGGGGGCCCTCCAAAAAAAAAAAAAGAGCCCCAGTGAGCCTTCTCACAAAGGCTCTATTAGTACTGACGGGGGCTCTATTTTTAATACAAATTTCCATTGAATTGGTACCTATAATACTCCTAGATTCTTTGCTATTTCATCATTATCATTTATTTAAGTCTGCATTTTCCCAGGCATTTTACCTCTTACAATTTTACAAGTTACAAGCACCCAAATGGTCAGATCTCCTCCTGTACAAAATGTATGGTACACTTCCCTCCTCGCCAACAGGTTTCCTTTTACTAATGTTAGCTTTTGGTTGATTTACTGGTCAAGGTTCATTATTTGCCTGTCTTTTGGAATCAAAATTCATGCTTTTCACAACAAAAAACTTCTCCATGTTTAGGTCCTTGCTCGTTTGCCTCTAGCTCCAGCAGATATGGCGGCAGCGTGCACACAGGTACTACCGGCGCAGCTAGTACATAGCCATTCCTGACAGGCTCACTGCAAGCTTTCGTTGTTTATATTGGTAATCCTCATAGAGATGTGGAGATGGGAGATATAGCGCCATCTTGCGGCGAATAAGCGTACATTTGTTTACAATATGGGGGCCTCTAGACACTGAATAAAATGTGTGCAAGAAATCATACGCATTATTCTAACTTCCATAATTCCATTTCATTGGTTTAAAGGCATCATTTAAAAATATCAAATCTCAGATGCATGGCCCTTCGTGTTATCAGTGTCTGTGATATGGTTTTATATTGAAGCCCTAAAAAATTTGCGCCTCAAAACAATCATGAAGTTTCTCAAAAAAGTAAAAAATCTGTGAGTGACCGGTCTTACCATACTCATTTTCTGTAGCGAATAAAAATCGTTAGGAAAACGGTTTTTAAAATGTGTACTGGTAAGTCCAATCATAAATATCTTGATAATCAGACTGGAAATCAATTTGTAAAAGTCATTGGGTTCCTGACTGACAAAAAGATTTATAATTATCATTGCACCATGAGCTAAATCCAGGATTTTGTTTCAGAATCTGAGACATTAGGGACTTATAGATTTTCATTGTGATGTCCTTTTAAGGCACTACCAGTGCCTTAAAAGGACATCACACTTAGCAATCCACTAAGTCCACGTGCAAATCTAAAATTCCCTAATGCTACTGAGTCACTTAAAGGTTTGAAAGTTGAAACTCAATATTGTGTGATAGTAAATCTTTATTTTATAATTCCACGGGGGCGATTTTAACTTTGCAATCGCCCCCTTGAGCTGACGCAGGCGACTATGTAGCTCACGGGGGCGAATCGCCCGTGGCCCCCATGCATTTGAGCCTTGACTATAGATGAAAATTACATCATTGTTGTTATTATCATTATTATCATTCCCCTTCAGCATTTATCTGTGGAGAGAGACGACCAGCCCATGATAGTAGTAGCATCCTTCCAGCAGACTCTATGGACCGTCGCCCCCGTCAGCTCAGGCATCGTCAAGATCAAAGCAATGGGTAAGTAACAGTAAGAACTGTTAATAGAGGATGTATTGTCTGTTTGGAGGCAGAAGGGTGTCAACTCTGTGTCAGAGTACATGAGTTAATGTCCTTCTTGCACCTAACTGACTATATTTTAACTAGATATTCTATTAACTGTTACAGTGCCTTAGGCGTTGATTCCCGGATGTACTTTAAGCATCTAAAGCTGGAGTCAGATTGTTTTAATTTGATAAAGGCAGTATTTAGTCCGCC
Organism: Hemicentrotus pulcherrimus; assembly: GCA_003118195.1. Classification (NCBI taxonomy): domain Eukaryota; kingdom Metazoa; phylum Echinodermata; class Echinoidea; order Camarodonta; family Strongylocentrotidae; genus Hemicentrotus; species Hemicentrotus pulcherrimus. The sequence goes on along the minus strand of BEXV01000313.1, from coordinate 80,594 downwards.
TGGAGCCAGATTACAGAAGGGTATCAACTCCTAAATTTTAACACCGAGTTAACGCCCCTCTGGCTCACAACAAATGATTTCAGCCTGAAGGATAAAAGGGTATATACATGTACAGGTACAAGGTTTATCCCATGGACTTTTTTAAATGGTAAGACATATAGTTGACCTAAAATATTGTTGTTTCCTCTTCACTTATTTCCCTTTCTTCACCAGTGTTATTTTAACTGTTTGATCTGTTGCCTCACTCTTCATTTCAGACAGGGTTTTATTTTGATGAAAAATGCAGCGTTTGAAAAACAATAAAGGAATCAGATATAGCTTCACTATGGCTTGAAACCAATATGCCATTGTGCATTTAGATGCATACCTGCATTGCATCAAAATAAATCCATGTCCGAAACGTAGAGTGAGGCATCAGATCAAAAAGTTTGAATAACACTGGTGAAGTAAGGGAAATAAGTGAAGAGGAGACGACGAGACAAGCACTAAAAACGTGTGCATTGTTATGGCACATCATCTGCTTATAAATACTAATTAGGTGCCTTGCGTGACGTCACAAATCCCGGCAGTGTTCAGAGAGTGCTTCATGTGCAAAAGTGGGGCTGTATTTTACCTTTTTGAAATTGATGATAATCGTTACGTAGGGTCATATATTAATCTCCATATCACCCAAACTGGTTTGTATAATTTCAGCAAAAAAATATGGAGACACGGAGAAGGTTTTAGGTAGGTTGTCAAAAAATTGTTTATAAAGTTCTTTCCATTGGTGGCGGATGTGGTGGTGGTGGTGGTTGTGGTGGTGGTGTTCATACAATTAATAATGAAAGAACTTTTTTTGCATTAGTGAAAATAGAATGAATCTAAGCAGTTACACTGGCAACAAGAGAAGGAGATTAGTGAAAGTAGTAGCAATAATGGCATCAACTTGATAAGTGATAGCAGTTGAAGAAAATGAGCCCTATATATATAATGGTACATTAGTCCGATAGGTGGAAACGATAGTTGATTTAAGATCTTTGGAAAAAAATTTAACATCCATTAGGAATATATTTATTGTTATTAATCATTACAATCCTTGATATTTACCTTCAAATATTTTGTCATTCTATTTTCCACCATTTGAATATGTATGCGTGCACAAATCTAACCACAGAAGAACCTTCTAAAAATATATATATATATATATATATATATATATATATATACCAATCCATGTTTCTTTCAATCCTGCCTAGTGAAATTACATCATGATGCATTATTTTTTCGCTTTAAAAAAGAATTCTATTTGTGTTGGTCCTTTCACATCTACTGTAGATTTCAAAGATGTCGAGGCATGGCATTGAAAAACAAGCGTGATTAATATCTTCATAACATACTGCTATTGAGAAAATTTCTAAACTAATAGTGAATATAGCAAAATACAGAGAGAGGGATAGAGAGAGAGATAGAGAGAGAGGGGGGGTCAGGGAGGGGGTATGGGTATTTATCGCAATAAGGAATTAAAAATTTACTTCTTCATGAAAAATTCAGAGTAAAGGAAAAAGATAAAGAAAACACAAAAATAAGGATGAAAGAGTACCAGAGAAAGAGAGAGAGAGAGAGAGAGAGAGAGAGGGGGGAGGGAGGAAAGGGGCCATATAATTTATATATATATATATATATATATATATAGAGAGAGAGAGAGAGAGAGAGAGAGAGAGAGAGAGAGAGAACGAAAGAAAGAGGGAGCCTGAGAGTGCATGAATAAGGGTCAGACAAGGGAGTAGACTGTAAAGGCCAGAGATAAATGACCAATCAAAAGAAATGAAAAAAGGAAGCTCAAAGTCCTGACCCATCTGCAAAAAGTTGGCTGCATTCCGACGCATCAGCACTCGCCATGCGCCCTCCAAGCGCGGAGTTTGTCAACGGTCGAATTTGTCATCGTTTGAATTGGTCGTTGTCATGTGCGTAACGGGATGGCAAGGGATTGATTCACTCCCCAGGCTAGGCTGATGGGGGAATTAAAGAAACAGATGTACCGAGGATTGGTCCAGTTTAGAAGCAATATCACCTCGCCTCCGCTCAATTGCAATCAATGCAGCATTGATCACTAGAGTAGTAAACACCTAAGCGTTGTCTCAGAGAAGCCTGCGTTTTCCCCAGAAAAGATAGAAATCTGTCTCGATTTCCTGATCTCTCCTAGATGTTTTAGTGATTTAAGAGAGCCCCCAAACAATCAGTAACATCTGCTATTACTTATTTTTCTCAGGGACAATTGTTATCGTTTACGCTTCTCATTAATTATGAATGAGTTTCCGTCTCTGGATATAGCCCATAGTCCTTGGTTTTTAAAATCCACCTATTTGTTTACTTTGAGACAGCAATCCCAAAATGAAGTTGACTAAAATGATACAAATTTTTTATCCATATTCAGTTACTTATTGAAGGTACTTTTTAACATTTTGACATTGGCATTCAGTAAAAAATGAAGAAAAAAACAGAGGGATGAAAATAGGAAAATTAATGTTCAAGTAAAATATGAATTCTTTTCTTTTTAAGAGCTGTCTAAAAGCTATTTCTATTTGTTGAAATACAAGCAATTGTGAATTGTGGTATTTATAATCATCACAATTGCTACACAGCGTCTATATCTTGTTTAAAATCTATTTCCAGACATACCTCATTTTAAATACAAGACTGTTTCAAGAGCAATGAGACAAAGCTACCAAGATGTTCTTCCACGAACGAATCAAAAGAGGGAGAAAGCTCACAGATTACTTTCCAACTTCACCAGATGTCAAGTTTCTCTTGAACCTTTCTCGTGTTATCAAATCATTGAATCTTTACAGCTGTTCCGTGGGATGCATGCAAATAGCTCATGGAATGTTTACAATGGGGAATTTGCATTAATAAATTCAAAAGTAGCTGATCTCAAGAGCCAGTGAGATCTGTACGCCCACATGTCTATTTATTTGTGGGTTTTGCTTACATGCAATATTCAGGAGAATCAATCAACCTCGATGTTCATATTTATCCTCCATTGGACAGTTTATTTGTTTATTAATGATTCTCACCTTTACTGTTTTTTTAAAACTGTCATGTAACTGTATTAAGGAGAGTATGAATTACAATGTACCAGACTTTGATGTTGATAGAGGCCTGATGTTAAATGACTCCAGCAAGAACCTACACAATGTATATTTAGACATTCATGCCGTTAAAGGTACTTCTTAACATTTTGAAATAGTCACAATGGTACTTTAATGTTTGTAACTCCCTTTTGGAATTTCAGAAAGATATTCCAGAGTTATAAGAATAATTAAAATGCAACATTGATAAAATTACATTGATTTATCCTTGAGAACCCTATTTATACAGCTGTATGAAAAAGTTGAAAATTAAAACTAGATACTTGAAATATTCAAAGAATTCCCTAAAGATTATAGCTACCCACATACCCTAGATCTTTATTTCTCTCTTTATATAGATGACATAACAAATGACACCAAATCATCACTTTTGTTTTGTTTCACAACAGACTGTATCACAGCATCTCAAATTTTGTTTGGTTTTTGTATGTAAACCTAGTGGTATTTATTTTCACTTCGAGAGGGCCTGACTGCGGTCTCTCATTCTTTTATCGATCGACTTTGGTTAAGAAACGGAAAGAATTCAGGAGAAAAGCGGTGAAAGAGGAAGGACATAACTGGAGCATGAAGAAACCAGTTTTCAATCAATGCTCAATTGATCGACTGGAGACACATGGTTGCAGGTAACTAGCTGTGTGGCTCTAGGCACTTCAGATAGGAGCTGAGAAAATGTATCACAATTTTAGCCAACAAAAATGTTTAAGATAGTATAGGAAAGCGTACAGGGAGGTGTGATATGTTTCATCGACCCGTTGCAAAAGTTTTAGTTTCAAAAGTGGAGAATCAATGGTTGCAGGTAAAAAGCGATGTAGCTGTAGCTGCATTTCAAATTGTCGACAAATTGAGGAAAAAAAGTTTTACAGATTTTTGCAATAAAATGTGAGAAAAACTATTAGATAGCCTATTTATAGAGTGGGAACAGCTGTATTGACCTGCACCAACAGGTCAAGTTTCAAAATGGAAGCTACAGTGTATATAGACAGACAAAAATATACTGGTACATGGAATATATATTGAATATATATATGCCAGACACATCATGAGGTGCCATGATACATGTATTCGATTTTGATATTAGTTACATGTACCTTATTGTCTGTGCTACCTAAAAAGAAGAAAAAAGTGAATGAATACATTCTGATAAATAATTCCATTGTATATGATCAGGTATTGAACACAAAGGGAATAAATAACCTTGAATTTTCTAATTAGCTTTGGGGATTGTATTAAGCATTCCAGTTTCAATTATTCCTTTCATTATTCTGATTGATATTCACAGGAGTGTGATCTCGCCAATCACTTTTTTAAAATCCCTGGCGGCTTTAATCTAGCCACTGGCCAGGAGCACTGTATTTATATATCACTCCCAAAGCAGTCATTAGCCATGTGTTTCTCTGCACTAAGAATCTTAATCAGGTTTTATAGGCAGTACATAGTGTTCATAGTATTTGAATTACTCAATTCCTTAATTTGGATTTTTGTTCATAGGGTATACACCCATTTAAAGATAAAGGCCAGTTATGGTCATGCGATTGCATTGTGAAAGAAACGTGGAATCAATCAGAAAAGGGTGATCATCTAGCATATAAGTATTGGTGTGTACTGCAAGGTTCTGGAATGATAAAAAATGATAAGAAATTTGGCCCAGTCTTGGTATTGTTACAAGCACTGTACACAGAAATATGTATATGGGACTATGCGACATGTGCGTTATATCTTTCAGGTCCAAATAGATATAATAATTTACCAAATATATCAAAATTTACCAAATATATCAATTTGTAGTCGGTTTCTCTGCAACAACATGATCATGTATTAGTCAAAACATATTCTTTCACATGATTGGTAATAAGAGAATCCATTTCATTTTTTGAGAGGGGGGCGTTTCCAAAACTGGTCATTACCTTTAATAAAATATAACCTACAGTATCGCTTAAAAACTAGCACTTAGCTTGTACTCAAATCAAGTGTGACCCATTTTCGTAGGAAACATTATTATTATTGGTTTTACAACTTTTGCTTTTTTATTATCCCACTTAACTGTAAATAAATTGTATCATTTTGTTAGCATTTGAACTTGTTTGTGTTTTGCAAGAATTCAGACAATAAATAGATACAAAAAAAAAAAAAGTGTGTCCCAAAAAGAGACAATTATTAAAAGTACATCATGCTTCATGACCTCATTCAACCATATATATAAAAGGTTAAATATAGTGGGATTTAACGCAGATCACCTGAACAGATGCAACATTCAATGGTAGGTTTATGAGTATCCATTCATCGTTTTTTTTTTACTTGAGGGGTCTCCCCAGGGTATGATAAGGGGAGGGTTTGGTAGGACCCTCGAATCAAATCTAACTTGTTATTGATTGATATTGATCCTGTGTCCTGCACTGAACTGGGATTGTGTAGTGAATCAATAAGAAGAAGAAGAAGAATCTATGGCGCATATAAAAACATCATTATGTAACGTCCCTATGCGCTCCCAAAGAGCTCTGAAAATTGTTGCCCTCGCTTTAGCTCCGGCAGCCTCTATCAGCCAGCTTACAGCCAGCTTACAGTGCATTTCAAAGAACAATCCTACCAGAACTATGAATTACCTTTAAATCATTCCTTGAGCATCTGAACAGAGTCCTTATCCAATCACAGATTGATGAGTAGCTCCATCCGTCCCGGTCCATCATTTGCACCGGAGGGTTGTCCTCAAGGGACAGTTCAGTCTCCATTGTTGTGCCAGCTGTGAAATTATATATCGCCCTAGAAAATGACAAGCCGCAGTTCGGTGGACGGCGGCAGAATGTCAAGATGGATGCATGTATAGATTCATCGATTGGATGTTGGAAGGAGAACGCGTCAAGTGGGAAAGAAGATGTTTTGCAAATAGTATAAAGGGCTTTATTTTGGGGAATGATAATGTTTTCTGAAGAGATCATGTTTTTGTAGAGAGAGGTG